>VYZT01040779.1:30929-83290 GCA_013400735.1 Pomatostomus ruficeps
CCGCCCCCGTCTCGCCTCTGGCTCTCCCGCCACTTTCCCATTGGTTCCCCATTGGGCGGGGAGGCCCCTGTGAGACCGCGAATGGGGCAACGCGGCGGCCGAACGCTGCTGCGCGTCAGCGGCGCATGCTGGGGAGCGGGGCCGGCCCACCCCGCCGCAGACCCGGCCGCCGGCGGCTCCGGAGCGCTGATGAGCCGGGCCCCCGTGCTGTGTTCCGGGCGGAACGCTCCCACACACCACATCCTGGAAATGAACGGCGTAGGCTGCACAAGTGCAAAAGAAGGACCTCAGCAGTGGTGCACTGTTCTCGAGGACGTCTCCGGATTCGACCCCGACGCTTAACTTGCGTAAAACTGAGAAACACAAGCTAGCCATTATATTTTCAGAATGGAAGTAAATTTTTTTAAAAGTACAGGGAAATTGATAATTACACAACAATAAAAAGCCAGTAGTTTACAAGAGTCCTGTCTACTTTTAGAGACAGAAGTGATAGCTGAATCATTTCTACAATAAAATACAAGGTTGTCATTCATAGGAGTTTTACGGTAGGATTTTCTTTTCTAGTGTCAAAGTCAGTAAGTTACAGATCTCTGTTCCTGTTACAGAAATCTCAGACACAGAGTGTCTTTATTGCTGGGGAGAACACAGGATGAAAATGCCTATTATAACACCTTTAAAATTCATTATTACATTTCAAATTGTAGCATACCCAACACAGTTCTCTTTCAGAGCCAACGCTGTGTATCTCCAAAGTGATGTATCCTTGTTAAGATGTATGTCACACCAATTTCCTGCAAAGACATGTAAATAATGTTATTAGGCTCTTCCCAACCATGTGCAAATATCTGTAGAAAATAGTGGACTGAGGCCTCAACCATCCTGTGTGGACCAAATAATTTTTTCCATTTTGAAAGTGTCTTTCCTAGATAAATTGATCCAGTTCACCAATCAAATGCATTTACTCATTTACTCTTGTGCAGTATGTAAAAGGGCTGCTGTCCTAAATCTCTGCCAAATGTAAACTTGTGGGGAAACCATTTTAATGTGATCTTTAAATTATATCCTCTGTCTTCCCACAATACAGGTAGTGCTCTCCTTATAACCGAGGTTTCACTTTTGAATTTACAGTAAGGTTTGAGATAGCCACGTAATGTCAACATACATGCAGCAATGTATCAAAAAAAATTAACAGTCATCTATACAATTCGTAGATGCTTGTCCTCTTGCAAATCCAAACTGAATTTGTGTGCTTTATGAACTATTTAGAGAGAAAACTCTCCCTTTCTCTTATTAGGACTTGAGGGGAAGAAGTGGGGTAGAGGCAGTTTAGTGTAAGCCCAGGAGTGAATTGTGTTCACAGTCTGTGTGTGCCCCCCATCACCTCTCCTTTCCATAAATATATACGGGGGGGGAAGCTAGTAAAAACTCTTAGCAAGATTGGAAGATTGAGTCTGCTCAGCAGTTACAAATGTACACTCTTGGAGGCTGGTAGTTGAAATAAAAACTATTCCCTCCCCCTCTCCCAGCTGTTGAAAGAATTAAAACAATTGCACTGCTGAACAACGGGCTAGTTGGACTTCCAAGTATGCTGTACTTGAATGCAGCAAAGAATATCTTGTGATCTAAAAGGAACTGTTGCTTGGTGGGTTTTTTTTAAACCTTCACCTTCTGCACCAGCTAATTGCCCCTTCTCTTGCTTTCCATTTTTTTATCTGTTTGCCCCATGAGAGAGTATGACATTACCTTCAACAAGACAAGGCATATATTCATTGTGTTCATGTCTGGTTCAATTTTATAGTTCTTTATTATTACAAGAAATGGTAACCATTGACTATAACTATCTTAAAATGCTTCCAAGTGTTCTAGGGTGTTCCTTGGCATTCAAAAATTATGTTTTTTAATTTATTAAGACAGTGGTATCATTAGCAAATTGTATGTAAAATAATTTATCTAGCTGGTTGTTTGCTATTTTTATTCTGCAGAATTTGATGGACTTTTCTCTATATCTATGCTAGAACAAATCTATTTGTTTTCTGACCTTGCTTGTTTGCTTTATATTCAGTTACACCATGCTTGCAAAACCATAACATAGATCATCTGAAGCAAGTAATCATTTGCAACACTTCTCCCACCACAGTCTATTCTTCCTTGAAACTGATTTCTGGCAGAACAAACATGGCTACAGACAAAATGCACAAACACAAAGGATACTTCCTCCAGTTCATTACTATCTGCACTTCCTTACGGACAACTGTGTTTTAGTTGATGCAAAATGGATGTTTCCATCCTTCCTAATATAATTATCTGAGATGCTCTTGCATCTGGGGTCTACTGAGACCTGTAAATGTTGGGGTTTTTTTTTTTAAACACTCTCCAAGATATGGCGTATTTTCCAAATTTGATAGACAAATCTCCAGAGTAATGGATCACAGCTACAGAAATATCACATTAATGATTTCAGAAGAAAAACTAATGCAGTGTGCTAATGCCATCCCTTGCACACCTAGCACAGCCTTGCATCCAGAGTAGGAACAAAGTTATTTAATATTTCATTTTGTTTTTTCTCTCCCAGGTTACAAGACAAGATGCTTGGATATAATGAGCATTTAATGAGCTCTTCAGTACTTATCTTTGGGTGTGGTATGACAAAAGCACATTATCTTATAGTGAAATATGGCAATGCAGAAGGTAGTCCTCTCTCTCCCCTGTAATTTGATTCCATAACAGTGTCAGCCTGGAATATTGTGATTGTTGGTTTTCCTTCCTAACATGCTCACTTTGTTTATTTTCTATCTTGTTACCTATGGGAAGGAGAAGAATTCCAGTCAATTTTCCCATTTTAACTGATGCTATTAGGGAAAAGAAGCATTTGATAGATATGAGAGACACTTACAGATGCTTCCTTTATAAAATATTTACAATGAAACACTGGACATGACCCTGAGGGAAAACTGTATAGATCCAACTTAATTCTGAGATTACCAAGTAATAAAAAAGTCTTTAAACACTTTTCCTGTTTCTTGGGGATAACAGGAAAAGGAGTCCACTTCAGGAAAAGGATATATGCTTTCTTGTTCAGCTGTAGAAGTAACTTTTTTTTTTTACTATTAGGTTGTTTTGCTCTCATTTTCACATGTAATTTTTCTCTCAGACAACTGCTCATGAAATTATGTTTCTGCAGAAATTAAAGGACCTTCATTGCCAGTCATAATCTGGAGCTTATTTACTTTGCATAAGAAATAAAATCATAGAATGGTTTTGGTTTGATCACATAGTCCAACCCCCCCTACCATAAGCAGGGACATCTTCAACCAGGTTGCTCAGAGCCCAGTCCTACCTGACCTTGAACAGTTCCAGGGATGGGGCATCCACCTCCTCTCTGGCCAAGCCAGTGTTTCATTACCCTCACTGCAAAAAATTTCTTCCGCATATCTAGTCTGAATCAACCTTCTTTTAGTTTCAAACCTTCTCCTATCGCTACAGGCCCTACTAACAAATCTGTCCCCATCTTTCTTGTAAGTCCCCTTTAAGTCCCAAAAGGTGGCAATAACATCTCCTTGGCACTTTTTCTTCTCCAGGCTAAACAATTCCATCTGTGTCAGCCTTTCCTCATAGCTGAGGTGCTCCAGCTCTCTGATTATTTTTGTGGCCCTTCTCTGGACCCACCTGAACAGGTTCACGTCTTTCCTATACCAAGGACTCGAGGGCTGGATGAAGCACTCCACATGGGGTCTCACACGAGCTGAGTGGAGGGGCAGAATCACCTCTGTCACCTGCTGTCCACACTGCTTTTGATGCAGCCCAGGACACGGCTGACTTCTGAGCTGCCAGCACACATGGCCAGGACATGTCCAGCCTCTCATCCACCAGCACCTCCAAGTCCTTCTCAGCAGAGTTGCTCTTGATCTGTTCATCAGAAATATGCCAGCCCCAGCCACGCATCGAGCTTGTCCAGGCCCCTCTGGATGGCCCCCATCTTCGGGTGTGGCAACTGCACCATTTAGCTTGGTGTCATCTCCAAACCTGCTGAGTTAAATTTTAAGTGCAAAGAAATTTAAGTTTGTCTCTACTTCTTTGGACTTTCCAAATCTCACTGGAAAAAGCTGCAAATGTGGAGGCTTTTTCAATTTTATCCTAGAAATGTAGATTCTGTTGTATTCATACTACTAAATAGCTAGACACTGTGCTCTGTAAAGTCTGTTCAACTGTATTACCATTCATTCACAAATAAAACATGCATGCTGCCTTTGAGCTAAAACATTCCTTCTGTACCTCTACTATTCTTTTTTAGAATATTTTATTTTCAACAGCATACATACCCTGCACATTTTTTAACTTACAACCAAATGCAATACTGTTGTAGTAAACAAACTTTTTTTTTTACACTGAAGTATTAAATTAGCAAAACAATCATTATTTTCAATGTAACAAACTGAAAAATGCAGCAACTTGATACAAGACTGAGGTAACAAAATACTTTGCCAAAAACCTAGATTCCAACACCAGAGTTCTCACAGGTGAGACAGTTCACAAGAATTATAGAAAGAATCCTTTACACAAATGGCATGCAGTGGACTGCTGGAAAATACAGCCAAAAATAGTGCAACAGTTTCCACACAAAACAAACCAAAATGTTTTGTAATTTGTTAACATTATAATGTGACAAGTCAGTCTCAATTTGAAAACTAGTTTCTTTGCCTCATTTTAGTGCTATTTGGAAAAACATGCATTTTGGCACTGAATTACATCAAAATTGCACATTTAATAAACTAGTAATATTGCCTACAGTTTTTATATCTTCACAATTCTGAAAATAGGAATTATGACACAATGTTTACTTTTACATAACTATTGCAGTTATTCTCTTTGATGGAGGAAAACTTGTATGGTTCGTGATGTTTTTTGTGAAAATGCTGTAATAATCAGTAGTGATAGGTAACATATTGTATTTCAATAGCAGCTTTCAATAACCACAGAAGTAACATGGCATCGTAACACCTCTAATCAGCAGCTACAAACTGTTTAATACTTAAAGACTAATTTAAAATTGGTCTAAGATCTTCTACTAATATTCTTACAATGCTATCAATCTGAATTTCTCAATACTGTGCAGCGATTTCCCCATTGTGCTCTACTGAAAAGACGTTTAATCTCATTGATGACTAATCACACAAGTCCATAGGTGCAGAATAATTCAGACTGTATCATAGCCTAACACTCTGAAGTAATTTACTGGTGACAGGATGTTACCACATTCAAAATTCCTAATGGCGTTCGATGCTCTGCCCTTGCAGATAACGATGTTTTTCCTTGTTCAAATTTGTCTAAGTTAGTACAAAAAGAGAAAAAGGATATAAATATATTTTGCATTACCACTCTTTTCACACAGTTCCTCAGTTATCAAATAAACTTTGTCAATTTTACATACACTTTCCCATGTCCCAGGATCTAAATGCAGTTGTCATCGGAACTGGTTTTCTTGAAAAGTTGGTATGTATTAGGCTTTCAGGATTGTATGAAGTCTTAACAAAAAATTTTCTTTTGATGTACATTTAACAATAAGGTATTTTTTTCTTCTTGTTGTTAGAGAAGTTTCAACATAAAAATGCAGAAAATCACATAAGTCCAGAGAATACGTACTGCTAATGCCAGGGAGCTTGTTCTAGTAGATGTTCTGTTCACTTAAACTTACTTCCACAGCGTTCCTGCGTTGTAAGCTAGACGCTGACTTGCCAATTTCTCCTCTACACAATCTTAGGAAAGTCAGAAGAGGTTTTCTGGTGATTTGTGAAGTCTGAATAATGATGCTATATAGCAAAAGAGTTTCAAACAGAAAAAGTGATGAATTTAACATATGAACAGAAAAAGATTCTGACTGCAGGAGTGCCAGGGCACAGCAGGAATACAACATAGAGAGTTCCTTCAGAGGAGAAGGCCCAGTTACACTTCTTTTGTTTGTTTATTTGTTTTCTGGATATTGATGTGGAGGCTTCATTGTACTTCCTCCACTGTTAGACAGTCTTTCACTGCCATCATGATTTCATAATAGCAGTACCATCTACAAATACTGATGTCCTAAAGTTGCAACATGTACTGGAATTGAGTGGCGCCAAGTCGTCCACAGAAGGACAGAACAGAACCAATGATACAGAATCATTCTGAGGAGCCAGGGCCATGTGATATGTAGCACCTGATCACCTGCTTCCCTGTACTAAGGGATTTGAAATGAACAACATTCAGACTGAACCAAAAAACCCCAAATTTATAAGCAACTATGCCACTAGTAAAAGAATGAAAGACAAACTTCAGCACAATGTAAATTTAAACAGCCTTAAATCCATTACCAGGGTGTTCCTGAGTAAAATAACTGAATGAAAAAGAAAACCAACTGTCCTGTGCCAAAATACACTTTTCCCAAATAGCTCAAATATGAACAGCAGAATTGTCCAGAGATTTGATAGAAAATTTGAGGCAGCCACATTGCCAAGCAACTCAGTGCACTTAGATTATAAAAATGTTGTTCCACAATTTTCTATTCTAATTGACACTTTGGAGCAAGTTAACACTGTCAATCATTCTGTGCATTAGAAAGGATTGAAACCCAACATGGGCCAAATATTCTTCAGTCACACAAAGCAGCTTAACAATAAAAAGAACCATTTAGAAAAGAATAGGCAGAAGATATGATGCTCAGTTTGTGGTCAAATATCAGTTCATGCAGTCTCTGACCACATATAGTTGAGGGCTCTAGAATCCTGCAGGAGTCAGGATTAATCTGTCCATCTAACTTGTCTTCTTTCACTCAGTGCATGAGACTTGACCTGGTCCTAGGGACAACATTCACTTTCTGCTTTTAAAAGCTGTGTCAGAATCAATTTCAAGTTACATAGGAAAGTGCTGAAATATCTGTGGCAGGCTCATGTCAGGAAAACCATTCTCCTCTTCCTCCTTAGAGAACAATAACCTGTTTTTTCAGTTTGGCACTTGAAGTCACACCAGGTAGGAGAGGAAATTATTCAAATGACATCAGATTAGCAGGTACCTGGAAGAGATTGTAAATTACTCATATAATCATTACATTTGGGAAAGATCTCTAAGATCATCGGGTCCATCCTAGCATGGTTGCTTTCATTTTTCATGGGACAGTCCCTTCTGAAGAAGGAATGACGTTATCTTGCTTGAAGCAACTGACAATAGAGGTTATATGCTCTTAAGGTAACCAAACCAACAGCTAGACTTGCACAAAACCTGATTTCATGGGAATTCTCTAAATTTTAAATAATTTTTCTTTTTCGTATTGAAAAAATGGATCAATGTGCAGAATGAGGAATTATGTCTGTCCCCACAGAAATGTCTGTGCACACAGATTGAAAGAGGTACCTCTTCTAGTAAGGATTTTCTGGAAAATAGGAGAAATTGGGTAGAAACAGTTTTTACAACCTTACCTGAGGCTTGTTGCTTTTGCACGCGTCATCCAAATGTTTATGCCATAATATTGCATGAAACCTTGAACCAGTCTGAAACTTGTAAACATTGCCTACAAAAATAAGAAAATTAAAGACTCTGAATTTACAGACAGACATGTAGTTTCAAACTACTCTGATTTCTGTGCAGAAGCCAAAGTCCTGAAGTAAACTCTTAAATGAATTTGCACCTCAAATGCTCAAACATGATGCTGCTAATATAACAGAGCCCATGTGATGCATGTTACCCAGCAATCCTTGAGTGAAGCAAGTATGAGAACATGTGGCCTCAGGCAGAAAGGCCAAATTACAGCCACAGAAAAGACCATGTAGGTCAGATCTAATTTAATCCTGGTCTTCTTCTCATTAAGGCTTCTGATAGTTTTTCATATTTGTAAACTTAAGTTTTCTTCAATGTTCTAGTGCAAATTGTTTCCTGCAATCAAGTATTTTTTGCATTTTAGTTAACACCCAAAAGATGCACTTCACACAGTAGATGTGACTCCATATCCGGGACCAAAGCTGAAAATATGAAAAGTGAAGAAAGTCTCAAAAATCTTTAAGCAACCACTCGAAGTGCAACATAACTCTAGGAGTTTTCTTATCTTTTGAAGTTTTTGAAGGTTAATCAAGGAAATAGAGTTATGGCACTGCAAAATTAATTATTAAAAAGTATTTAATAATTACCTAGCAGACTTATTTTAGTAAATGGTTTGATATTTTAATTTGCCTCAGTGTAAGTCAATATTTGATACTGACTGATTTTAAGGAAGCTATTCAGAGACTTGGAGATCAATGTATGGAGATACATGGACATGCTGCAATCTCATATTGGTTGGGGAATTTCTGCAAAACTTGCAGTAACTGTCAAAATAAAGCAATCTTTCTGTAGGCACCACAGAAGCACCACAGCAAATTGTAGAAAAATGTTCAATTTAATTTGTACCCTCTCTTCCTCCCTTGAAAATTCTGTATTGAAGATCTCCCTCTTCAGTCTTTTATGAGTGCCACTGCAAGTTCCGTAATCTACAAACTCATTAATAGGTATTAATCTACTTCCTGTCACAGAAATACAATGCAGACATTGTCCATCTTGCAATATCTACCTTTGCCAGGGTTATTTAGCTGGAAAATATCAGGATGCTCTGGGTCGTCAGGCAGTGCCACCATCCAGCCCACAACGGAGACTTTTTTCCCAGGTGTAGATTTATACTGGAAAAGATAGACAAGTCAGTCATAGCTGAGACTGTAGCAGAGATTAACTTTTGACTGTAGAAGCTGTGCAGATATATGGCTTAGCCTGGAACAGAAAGTACACTTTAGATGCCCTTCCAGATCTACTTACGAATATTCAATTTTTGATTTTAGAATAAATATAAAGCTTACATGTTTTCTTTCAGTGCCTCTTAAAGTTTTTGCTCCGAAGTACAGAAGAGTTGATCCTGAAAGAATGACCCAGTATCTAGTCCACGAGGAGAGCTAAAAAAAAGGGAAAAAAAATATAAAAAACTTGGCAGATCTATGACATTTCAAAAATCTATTCACAGGCAAGTCCAAGTGCTACCAAAAACAATTACAGAAGCAAGGAATGGATATAAAGAGTGTCTCTGGTGTAAATCCGCCCAGCTACCTAAATTTTGATGGCTGGCTGTGAACACAATCCTTTTGAGTTGGGTATCTCACAAATGTATCAGCATTAATTGTTTCAGAGCAGAATAGAGTGTTGTCTTCTGCTGGACAGATCTTACGCTTTTGATTAAAAAGAATTATTGAGTTGACAACTCTGCAATTCTTCGAATTGTTTAGCTCTGAACTAAACTGGGTTGCACATGAAATACATCAATCAACTCTACAGAAAACAAAGAAATTACCAAATGCATAGGACTAGAACCATGTGAAATCCATGAATTCAGGTTAACTATGAATTGCCATGACTTTGGTGCTATGGGTGGCTGCCCTGCAGCCTTTCCATTTTAACGTGATACCACCAAAATATACTGTAGAAATATATTCAATTTAATTTGTACCCTCCCTTGAAAATTCTATATTGAAGATCTCCCTCTTCAGTCTTTTATGAGTGCCACTGCAAGTTCTGTAATCCACAAACTCATTAAAAGTTATTAATCTACGTCCTGTCTCAGAAATGTAATGCAGACATTGTCCATCTTGCAATATCTACCTTTGCCAGGGTTATTTAGCTGGAAAATATCAGGATGCTCTGGGTCATCAAGCAGTGCCACAAGATTTATTTCTGCCCTCACAACACTTCGTGCTGGTTACACAATTGCTTCACTCCTGCTTAGCTGTTACAGATAGAAATGGGACTTGCAAATGCAGGGAAAAGCAAGGCTGCTGGAGATCAAATGACACACAAAGGCTACAACCTTGTTATGACCTGGTTATAACTTTGATCAGAAAATTACAATTGCTAAAACCGTTGTTTTGTGTGGTATCAAGTGGCAGGTTTAATCTAATCCTGAAAATTAAATCAGCCACTAATGAATTAGGATCATAGGAATAATTATAGTCAGAATCACTTACAGTAGGTTTCTTGCCTTCTTTGAGCAGTGTTTTTCTTCTTAAAGGCCCTTCCATGGTAATGACTCCTGTGGAGCCACCTGCTGTGCAGCTGCACGTGCCTGTGGGGCTGGAGAGACAAAGCATTCATCTATGAATTTGAGCAGACAAATAAGGACGATAAGTAAGCAATATAATTTAGCTCTAAATATATCTATCCTGCACTGCTTTACGTATATTGTATCATCTGAAACTTGACTCTAGAATATGTATTTTTCTCACCTACCTATCAAATAGGAACTGGGATCTTTCAAAAATGGCAAATCAACAAAAGTTTCTATTCTGTGGGCTTAGACATTAAAAAATAAAACAGAATAAATACTGAAACCCAAAGTCAAAGTGAAAACAGGCAATTTTCTTTTTTATTTTGGTAAATTACAGAAATTATCTGAATTTCTGGAAATTTACAGCTTACAATTTTGGCAATAAGAGCTCCCACAAATGTTATTATAAATTAAATGAAAATACATTGCCTAATTGGAAAAGAGTTGGAAAAACTATATAAAAATGTTAAATAATTTATTGTACAGAGATTACAATAGGTTTTCCTTTTTCAGAATGAACATAAAACTTCTCACATACAACATTGAGAAAGAGATACAACTGTTAGAGCACAAGTACAAGCAAAGTTAGAAATGCAAACAGCCATTAATAATGTTTCAACCAAATATTGATTGGTAGGTTATCTGCTGTTAACTTCTCTTCACTGCCATGTGATCACAATCCTGATGTTCTTATATGGACCAGTAAGGTTTAGCAGTGCCAACTAAGTAATGTCTAATAATAAACACAAGAAAAAGGACATGTATGCTCTATCTTTCAGTTGTGAAAGGAACACTATTCTGTCTACAAAAGAGTATGAACTCATGGTGGTGCCAAGTGATATGCACAACCACATCTAGAGAGGAACAGCCCTTCCTACTGGCAGGTGCATCTTCTTCCATTGCATGCGTCTGCCTGGTCTCTGCTAATGGGCATTCTTGACAATTCTATATTTGAAGAGGCAGTAGAAGGTTTCAGAAAAGGAAGAATGACCACAAGCATTAGAATTACTTGACAGTGGACAAACATAAGAAATGTATTTTAGGGAACAATTCTTCTTTGTAGATTTGATAGACTTTTCACATTTTTATCTTCTTGCATTTTATACTTCTAGCTTGTGTATGTTTTTGAAACAGATCTACCATAGTCATATTAAGAAAGTATTTTCCAGAAGCAGGTACAATAGCTGAAATACTGTTCCAAAATGTATTCCTTTATGAATTTATCAAGTATGTGTTTTTATTGCAGTCTAACTTCTAACTCATACTGCTATCAGACATTACTAGATCAGGTAAAGCAGCTGTAATTAAATTTATACATTATATCAATACTTCTACAATGGCTGAAGCAAACTAATTTAAACAAAATAAAATCTGGCTGGATTTAAACTACAGCTAAATCACAGTATTTGCAGAATACGGATTCAGGTCCCTATTTTTTTAACTGTTCAAATATATGTCTTCATTTGCCAGCAGCACAGAATTTATGAAATTCAAGTCAGATATACATGCAAGGAATGATTTTTATTCCTCAAACTATATAAAATTTTCTGTGTCACCTCTCTTTGGTCTGTAAATGGATTACCTGCTTCTGGAAAGTCCACGTCTTGCTGACTAGCAACACTGTGAGTGCCTGCTACATATGGCTTGCAGATGTTCCCTCTCTTACTTGAGGTCCAAGGCAATACCCTTTTACTGAACAAAATCCACACACCATACTATAGCTGTCTAACACGAAAAGATGTTACAGGTAGCTGTCCTGTAAATCAGGAAATACATTTTGGGAAAGGGTCAAGAAGGTATCCTTCTAACATCATTACTAGTCACAGGAGTCAAAGATGGCCTTCATGACAAACCTGCTTCTATAAAGGTTTCATAAAACCCTATGACTAGTTTTCCGAAAAATGGAAGCCAGACATAATTAGTTAAATCAATAGCTAAACTGAATTTCATCTGAATGGGCCATAACCCTGCTTTAGCAAAAACAGGAGCTTTTTACAAGCAGGAGGGACAGACTTAGTGAGTTGTTATGGTCATACAAGGATATTTGCACACAAAAATCATTACACTAGGAGAGTGTAAAGACCCAAACTGAAGTTTAGCACCATACAATGAAAGAGGTAGACCCTGAACTGTACCTGTAGACACAGCTTCGACTCCTAGGAGAATTCCGGATCGGTACCCTCCAGTTAGGCCCCAGAGTGGCATATAAACGACCCCTGTTTGGGAATGCAAATATCTGATGAGGGAAATTCTAGTTTGAGACTTCAACACTTAGGGTTTGGTAAATATGACAGAGATAGTTCCCAATCTGTTCAGGTCCAATACCTTTACAGTGCTTTCTTTCAAAATGTTTGCCATTTTTTTCCTAACTAATCAAAAATTCGATAAAAATAACTATTGATTTAGGGCTTACCTATGTTAGGGATTATTTGTGAATTTCTTAGCTAAGTCTGTAGAGTGCTCAGTGAGTGTACATGAAGACTAACTCACCTTTCAAGCCCTGACGACAGCTCCTCACTAAATTCTGAGCTTTCACTGCTATCTAGAAAGAGAGTAGTACAGAGAAGGAGTGAGAAAACCACCCATGGGAACATACAAAGCCAATGTATGTGGATCACCAGAATACTCTTTATATAGTACAGTGGACTCTGCTTACTCAAATCATGTTTTAAAGTAGAAGTGTTTAGAGATCATGGTAAAATCTTTAGTTGGAAGAGGCTTACATGAGCCTCTCCATTTATAGTATCTCACTCTTAACTCATGTTACTGCTGTGTTTTAATACCATTACTTTAATTTTCATCATGCTTTTACTTCAGAAGCTGAGCACTTCAGGAAATCCAGCTCCTTTGTAAGACAATATTTCTACCACAATATCCGTAAATCGATTGAAGTTATTAGGTATGGTATCATGGCTTATTTTCAAGAAGCAAACACACCTCTTATAGAGGATATATCACCTGTATGCTGCTGCTAGGAGTAATTAAAAATATATATGATGGTATTCATAACCAAAGTTCCTATTTCTCCTCCAAGACCATGACCAATTTGTCCCTCCTCTTCTGGCACAACTATTTAGCTCACAGTTTTAATTTGCCCAGGACTGATCTTGTAATGCTCAGTTTTAACACAGTGAGCTGTGCCTGTATTTTCAGAAGTGCAAAGATCATCTCAGTGTCTAACTCTTGGCCAACTAATGTGCTATCTTTCACAGTCAATTTCCTATTCAAGAAATAGCCCGAGTCTCTTAAAAGGTTGCTTTCTCTTGCCTAGAACACAGATTCTTGATCACTTTTTTGATATAATAATTGTTTTATTAATTATAATACCATCAGGTGTTGATTTTGCGTTTCTTTTTAAGTCTCAGAGGGTAGAGCCAAACAATTCTCCCATTTTCTAAAACATACAGTTAAAATTAAAGTTTTCTTTCTGTAAAGGTAGCTTTTAAAATATATATCCACTTTTCCCCTGGTGAAAGCTGACAAACACTTTGTGTCACACACCAAGCATCTACAAAACCAATCGTCCTTCATGCCACTTTTACCAAAACCATCAGTGGATAACTGAGGAAAGCTGAGGTAATGTTGACCAGGTAGCAGTTTTGATCTACTTTCTTCCATGAAAACAATCAGTCTTTGCACGGGAACTAGTGATCTTCCTAATTCCCTACTTTGAGATATCTGTGAGTCTGCAGCGCTCTGGGGCAGGAGCAGCGTGTCCCTCGCCACGCAGACCCTACCTATGGAGAGGCCGTTGGCAAGGCGCGTGTCAGGCGCGGGGCCACGCGCGGGGCTGTGACACTCCAGGACGCTGTCATCCAGCAGGTGCCGGGGCCGCTCTGTCGGGAAGGTGGCGCTTTTGCTCTCCACAACGCTCAACTGACACATCATACTGGAACATGGAAGAAGAGAAAAACAAGAAACCTCTCTTATGTCATCTAACAGCAACCCTTGGCTCACATTATTTCCATTGAGCCTCTGCCTCACAGCGGGTTATTAAGGAGCAGGCAATTATACACTACCACTTACTGTATATATGCTCCTTTACTACCGAAACAAGTTTCAGATTTTACTTCTCTTTGTTGGTAACAATTATTAAATTTCTGCAGCTGGGAAGCTGTAAATGTTTTTACTCCTCTCCATACAAAACCTGGTGGTAGCAAAAGCAGAAACGCAGAAAAAGGGGACACACCAGGAATCCACAGACCAAAGTGGATAAGCAGCTTTCAAGTATTGCCAATGCCTGGCACTAGCAGAGAATGGAGTCAGCAAAAATAACAGAAGTGTCAAGAGAAAACCTAGAGAATACACAGTAAAGCCTGAAACACTCTTGCAATACAAGAAATAGAAAGGACAAATACTAGCATGTTCTGCCGTTATCTTAAATTTTTATGACACATGTAACTGTCTGAGCATGAGACAGCCGGGATTACATACTTGTTTCCCAGGCTGTGACTCTTCCGGTGCCTTGGTACAGGAGGTGTAGGTAGACTTGCTGCTACTGAGGCATCAGGACATGTGGGTCTCCTGCTGAATTTCATAATTGCTGACATGTCAGATGGACCTAAAAGACAGAGATTCTTTAACACTGAACTGATGTAAATCCCTGAAGTTCATTGGCTGGTGTATTTAGTCATTAATTAAAATGAATTTTTACAGATAAGCAAAAGGCACCATTTCTGAAGCACTGTTCCATGCACATTAGGGTTACACCATCCATTTTTGTTATAAATTCATCTCCATAATCTTGAACTCCCTGGAAAGTAATTTTTAAAATGGTTTTGCTCATACTTTTAACAATGAACTACAAAAACTCTTGGCATCCTTACAACAGCTGGATGTGCTAAGTGTAATATGCAGAGCCATAAAGTCAGTTTGTACTTCAGGTGTGAACAGGAACGTTCACACGTGTTTTGAATTTTGTTCACAACTTCATGTTGTGAATAAACTGTAAGCAATCTGCTCATACTGACTCACAGCATGTAAGGGAAAACAGGGGCTTTTCATATACCTAATGGCCAGACAGATGCATTACTTCTCAAACATCTATGAGCTCTAGAGATGTCTCACTGCAATCATTCTTCCTCTCAATTCACAGATTTGATGAGGCCTCACAGAAAACATGGACAAACAAGTTTTGTTCCAGCTCCTTGATGCTGTTCGCAAAAGGCAGGCAGTGAACTTTGCAATACAGTGAAAAACAAGGGCTATCAGTAAATGCCAGGCTATTCTTGGCTTCACAGGAAACAGCTGGGATTTCACTTTTAAACATCTAATTGTGGCACTGGTGCTTGTAACAAAAGTGGGAACAGTGGTCATGAAAGTCGCCATCTGCCCCGTATCTTTTTCCTTGGGACAGTCCAGGTACCAACAGAACAGACTTCCCTCTAGAATACAAGAATCACTTCTTGGAGGCTCCAGAACTTCAGCTTAGTCAGCTTCTGGACTCTAACCAAAACCCACCTGTTAAGCGGCTGCCACAAGAAGATACTTTGTGATGTGACAAGCCACGCACAATTGTCATCAGAAACTTTATGAAAGTGCCTGGCATCAAATAAGTAATAAACTAAAACAGAAAAAAAACCTTAAATCCAATCCAAAACACCAACATTCCACGGCACAGTTTGACAACAGGATGTGAATGTGCACTTTTGACAGAAATGGTTCTGAGAGACAAGACTTCCCAGGGAAGTGGTCATGGCACCAAGCCTGTCAGAGTATAGGGTGAGTCTGGAGAACACTCTTAGTGATATAATTTAGTTTTATGTAGTCCTGCAAGGAGCAGGAAGTTGGACTCAATGATTGTTATGGGTCTCTCTACTTTAGACATTCTATTTGTTACATAATTTACTCTCTCTATCCTGAAGCACAGAAAGTATTAGCTTCTTCTGCCTTGAACTGAGGATTCATGAGACACAAGAAGAAATAGGAGAACCAATAATGAGTTTGTCCCAATAAGAGGCAAAAAATTGTACAAAGAAATGCAAGATGCTTTACTGTCCATACTCATTCTGCAATAGAGACTTATATCAAGTTGTACGAAACACAAAAATTAATTCCAAATTACTTGTATTTTTATTTCCCCATAGTCTAGACTCTGGAATTTCACCGTGAACTGGGTTACAACTAGGAAAAATTGCAAAGTGTTTTCCCTAGCAGTAAGGGGAAAGATTTAATCCACAGAGTGTTCTGCACATTTGATCAAACAGTTCATTATGCTGCTTAATTAATAATGAAGGGAGCCTCAAGACAAGCAAAAAGACAAAACTTCTTTTAACAATACAGAGAGGAGGGACGAGTTTGTTAGAGGAACCTTCAGAAGTATTATTCATCAGATCATCAGTAGCAGGAGAACAAAGACAAAACCGTTTTTAAGCCTGTTTTCTGCCTTATTCATATATACCATCAGGACAGCATTTTTGCCTGTCTGTCTGCTACCATCACACAATTGAGAATTTGTGAATCATGACAGTCATAGCATCAGTCACCAGCATATGCAGCTTCAGAGAAGGTCTTATACTTAATGGCCACGTGCAGTTTTTGAAAAATGCACCTTCAGTCATTACTTCATTGAGAGATTCACCCAGAGACACACCATCTGGAAGGCTGGAGAGGGCCAAGTACAATGTTCTTGCTGTACATACAACTAAAATTTTGATGCATTTGGGCTGTAACAACATTGGAAGCTTCTTCCCTAAAACCAAAGCAGTTCATCTTCCATTTCTGCCATGGAGGCAAAGCACAAATTAGGACAGAAAAAGTGTGACTATGAGCACAATTATGTGTTACGTAGTTTAATGTAAAAACTGTATGGATTCATATTTCACCATTAGGTCTGAAAAATCTTACCTGCTGCATTAATAGCAAGAATATACATTTCACTAAAGTATTTTACCACGGTTTTCACTACAAATTCTTCAAGTTTAGGCAGAGACAAAACAAATGCATTCAGAAGTTTCAGAAATGGTTAAAAGTTCTTTAGTTTGAAAACGTCCAGTTCTTCTGATGAACTGGGTCCCTAAAAAGGAGTTTGCTCTACATGCTCTGTTTATAGTGCCTTTCCATCAGATACTTTTCAACTTGTGAATAGGAAAATACTTAGGACTATTGAGGTGTTTATTACCTGCTAAGAAGCCTAAAATATATTGGAACTGAAACCCAGTATAACGATAATGGCAGCTAAAAGAGAATTTCCCTGAAAATTATGAGCATTTATCAGCAAGACTTTAATCTGAAACTCAGTATAAACTTCAATGTTAATGTGCCCACTCTGAGGCTTGTCCCTTAATTTGGCTGCAGGATTTGTTCCTTTTTATATTGCTTCTTGCTGTGTCATTCAGGTCTTTCTGAGGCCAGTTCTCAATCTTGATTTACATTAAAGTTTTTTCAAGTGGATGGCATTAAGTTCTTTTAAGTTCACTGAATTCTACTGAAGTATTATTTTTAACAAGCTACTGAAAACACAGCCTGTGAAAGAGTAGCAATCGTAAGGCACAGCCCTAAAGGATTATCAGTACAGTGCAGTGCTTTTTCACACAGACAATGTGCCACATGTAAAAATAACTGTTAAATTTTGTAACACATAATAGTTTAAAGGTTTAAGTTTCTCACTGTGGAGAATCACAGCAAAAGCAGTAAGACTGTTTAATTAATTTGATTCCAAAACTTTGATGTGCAACAAAACAAAAGCATGAGACTGCACCAGAATTACTTTATCAAAAAGAACAGCAAAAAAACAATTCCAGTGCTGACACAATCAAGCCATTACAAAATCAAAGTTGGCTGTATTTGACTCAAAGTAGGTTCAAATGTTACTATCAAAACCTACAAAAATTAAGAGATATTACCTAGCATGAAAAAACAGTTTGAGACTTTTACTCTACACTCCCCTTTTTTCTCCCTCCCTTTAGGGAGCAAGGACTGAAATTTACACTAATATGATTGCAACACAAAACTATTTAAAGATTGATCATTATAAAGATGATAATTGCCTGATTTAAGCAAGAGCTTTTATTACCTGGACAGTTTGAGAACAGAAAAAGTTTGTTAAACCAACCCCCTCGCCCTGAAACAAATGATGTAGTATATCTAAAAAGACTCCACATCTCAGGTTATAATATAATATAATATTAGTTAACATTACAAATAATATGAAAAAATATTAGGGAATAAAATTTCAGTTCACAGAAAAATATTGCCTGGCTTAAGGTGTGATGTGTCAAGGGTGACGGAATTTGTGGAAATAGGTGAAAGAGTCTTACAACTTAAGGCAACAGTTCCAGCCTGGCCTCCCTGTTATTACATATAGCAACCATGATTGCTTGCAGCGGTCCTGTGAAAGAAGGAAATGGACCTGGGTTGACAGACCACTGGAACAGGTTGCCTAGAGAGCCTGTGGCATTTTCTCCACTGGAGGTATTCCAGAACCATCTGGACACAGTCCTGTGCCATGTGCGGTATGATGACGACCCTGCCTGAGCAGGGAGCTTGGACTAGATGACCCACTGTGGTTTCTTCCAGCTATGCTGTAATTCTGTCACTTACTCAAATTCCTAGTTAGGTGTCTTCAGTGAAGATCCTGATGGCAGAAAACAAAATGCTTTGTGGGATCAGATGAAAACAGAAATATAATCTGTGCTGGTATTATTATATCTGGAGTGACCATTTTCAATGTAGTTCTGCATCCTCCTCATCTCCAAGGCAAGAGAAGGAAATCTATATAGTTTAGCTTTGTTAGTCCTCTGCTAAGGTAAAAAGAATCCGAACTTAAACACCTTCACAAAGTCTTTGCATCTTCTCTGCTGCCAAATGTCTAGGAAGAAGAATGGTGTTATAGGGTTCTCCTCGGCCGGCTACACTCAGTTCAGCAAGAAATTTGGGGTGCAGTGTCAGCATGAGTTACAGGGCAGAGGGCAGATGACCTCATTTCTGTAAAGGAGTAAGAGACAAAGAGAGCCCATGCCAAGAAGGATGCCAAAGAGGGTAAGCAGTGAGATACTGATGAAAACTGCACAGACCAAGGGATGTTTATGGACATACCAGACTGCTGAGCAATTAGCTGGGGAAGTTATTCCTGACACTGCTGATAACAAAATTCCAATATTTAAATTCATTTGGGATTGAGTTATTTTGCCCCTTTTTTTCCAATAAGTGAAGTCATCTGCTACTGCTAACTCTTGTCTTTACTCTTCTGGCTCCACTCCTAGTGCATACTGTTACCATGATTGCTATTCTGTTATTTTGCCTTTCATGGAGACAAAGCACTCTTAGCAGGATTTTCCAGTCAGCTGGCAAGAACAAGGGTTAGTTTGGTTTTCATTATTTCTCAGCATCATTTTCAAGATTATGCTGACATGCACAGGAATGATGTATAAAAATATTAAAATGTTATTAAAAATTTGTTTGCATTAGGGAACGTGAGACAACTTCATCAGAGCGAGCCGAGTGCTGTTCAGAGATCTGTGGCAAGAACATTTGGAAAAGTTTACACATATCCCAAAGGATCTCACTGTTTTTTCCTTTGCATAATTTTTCCATGAATAATCCTTCAAATGTTATAAATGAATGTTACTTTTGCAATCCTTCAGTAAAACATGTGAACATTTACAGTCTCCAGAGCTTTTAAAAAAAGCAACAGGGTGAGGGAGTTACAGTTCACAATTTTTCTCCACTAAAAAGCTATCAATAAACCAGTACTAGATATGCAAACAGAAAACTGAAAATGAGTTGCATATTATATGATGAAGAACTGAGTGATTTTTCAGGAAGGTAGAACAGTCTCAACTATTCACTATTTTTTGGTGAGCAGTTAAGAAGTAAAACTGATACTTAACAGCTCTGTTTCTAAAACTTAATAAAGACATTCCAAGCCACAGACTCTCTAGTTAAATCTTCACTGTAAATTTTTACTACTCTGTTTCCATTGTAACCAGTGTGTGGTAATTAAAACTTTCAAAGAGAAAGACCTACTTACAAAACACACAATAAATAACTTTAGATGAATTTTGTGCACAGAATCAAGAATGACACAAAAAATTACATCTAGAATGATGGCTATTGTAAAAGAACAGTTTCAATTTTCAGAGTATTGCTTTACAATTCAACAAAAGCCTACTAATGCATACAACATGTAAGAGACATGTATGTTATGGCTGCTTCTCAGACAAGAGCAAACTAAAACCAAGAACCTGAGTCCTTGACTGCACCTCCCCATGCTCCTCCAAGCTCCCCAAAAATGCGTGCACGTGCGCACACACACACACACACACACACTCACACACGTACTTCTGACTGCACAGCAAGCACACCTGAGTGCGTTTCCTTCAAGGGCTTCCTGGATAGAAGTGCTATTTTCAAGTGTAAGTTTTATGGAATCACTAATTGTCAGCATTTGTGTTACTTATTGTGTTACTTATTGCACTAGTGGAATCTACAAAACCTAGCCCTTACACTTCAGAACAAATGCTGAAGTTTTCGCAGTTGGATCTGCAAGGCAGTATATGGGCTTAGGTGACATCTAGATGGGCAATGAAAATATATCCATTGTGAGAGTATAGTTGCAGGGAAACTCTGAAGTTTGGGTTCAACCAAATACATTAACCAATCCATCAACCCCCCACAACTTTTTACAGAAACTATTTCAGGTGACTGCTGTGAAAAAAGAGTCAAAAGTAAAAAACCAAAACTAACTAAATCTCAAAAAAAAAAAAAAAAACCAAGGCAGAAAAGCCCTTTGTCCTCTGGCTGGTTTATGTTTGTAACATTCCTCAGGACAATAGCTTGGTAGTTAAATAAGCAGCAATGAACTAGGACACTAGACTTGTTTAGTAAGGAAGTCACAGAAAGTAATAGAAAGCAATAAAGTTAAAAACTGAGCACAGTCATTCTCTCCGTGGAAACTTTGCATTTGTTTTGATAGAATATTTTTCTACAATTTTTGTGAAGCTTTGGTATGTTAAGAAAAAACTCACAGTACACTAATTCCAGCTGGATTTAGTGGTTGATAACATGTGAATCCACCGATTTGTCTGGTATTGATTTGTTTCAAAAATACTCCAGTGGGTTGTAAAAGTTTCTCAGGAAAGTATCACAGAGGAAGAGAGTGGAAACCAAAGAGAAAAGTTTCCTGGACAGTCTGTAAATTTATGTGAAGAAACCTTAGTTCTACCTTAAGTCCTGAGTAAGAAAAGCAGACATGGTGCACATGAAGCAACGACCAACAACTTGCACAAGGATTAGACAATCCTCATTTCCACAGAATGACTGGCTGCTAAAGCACTTAGCACAAAACTATTTATTAGTTGCCAAAGCAACCAGTAAAACAAATGGCAAAACTAAATGTCAAACTCAGTGTTTACATGGAAAATGATGGTGTGGGGGTTTTTTATTCTAAAATGCTGGAACTGCTGTAGAGATGTCACTGGTGTAGTATAGCTACTTCAGAGGGTTACAAATGCACAAACATCCCCAGTCTTTCTTCTTTGTGTTTCTATATTTTCAACTCTGCTGTGGAGGGCTGACTGTTGCTAAAATTTAATGCTAGATGTTAACTTTAATGAAGGGATTCATTAAAAATCACAGAATCGTTAAGACCAGTCTTTGAGTCACTTAGTATTAGATACAATTTTCTGGATATGGTAATTATTTTAACATTATTTTAACTTTTTATATTGCTATTCAAGACAGAATAAATATGCTGTATTTCAGTGAATGAGTCACCACTTTCTATATTCTGATTAGCACTGCACCCTGAACTTTTCCAAATAACTTGATGATAAAGAATATGCATAACAGAATACTTGTCTACTGAGCTACACTTGGTGTGCAAATTCTGAGGAACTTCAGTTGCTTAGAAGGCTTACATTTACCATATATTGCATTAAACCTTTTCCTTTGTTCTTGGAAAATGTATTGAGTTATACCTTCCAAAACAACCTAACAGCCATACCATAAATGACAAGCACCTTTCAGCCAACACTGCAGGAACACAGATGTCTTTTACAGCTAATTCAACTGGAAACTGTGAACAGTTAGCATACTATAAGCTCTCCAGCTACATTCTCTCTCTCTCTCAAACCACAGCAAGGCAGAATGAACAGACTTAAGTTGCTGCCAAGGAAGTTGTGTGAATCACACGGTTCCTGAAAGCATTCAACTAAACTGCTTAAAGCTTCGTCTTAAATGCTGCTTGCCAGAGACACGAATCTCTGCAGCATTACAGAAGACATGAAATCTTCCTGTGAAAGCACTATTCACAATTGTATACGGATTTGGTAATTAAAGAAGACCCTCTTAGCCACTAATATACAAAACATAGTTTGTTGTGAGACAGTCACTTTAATCAGATGCCTGCCTCCTGTTTGAATTTACTGGAAAATTAGTTGGCAAAAGAAGTGGAAAACGGACACATGGTTTTCTCCGGAACTTTGCAAATAGAAATGCTGTAGGATTTAACTGTTTTTATTGAGCCTCACACTCATAAAGATACTTCAAGGGGAAAAAAAGAAACCCGCAATGTCCCTGGCTAGAGTAAACTGTTAACATTCTTTTGAAAGAGAGAAAACTGGGTAGAAGACAAATTCACAGTGCTGGCAAGTAAAATCTATTTCCATCATCAACACATGCAGTTATAATTTAGGACACAAAGATGACACTATTCCCTGCACTTAATCCCATTATAGACTTTAGAATTATTACCAATGACATTGAGCTTTTTTTTCTGTCTCTGGAAACACATGCTGATCTGTAAGGAGGCAGCATGTCACAGGCAGAACTCAACTAGACTTACTGCTGTTAGTAATGTATTAACTTTTGGACTATTGAGACAACTGAACTGATGACTGACCTTATGGGCTAAGAACCTTTATTTTAACTTAAAATCACTATTAGCAGACTCCCGTGCCCTAAACTGTTGACTGGAACATTAAACTACTGCCCAAAATATTTTGAGATCGTCTATTATCATTGTAGCTTACCGACTGCAAAGGACTTACTTCTGGCACACAATGTCTGAAGTGGAATTAATCGAATTAATCTCAAGGTATAATTTGAATCCAAATAAAATTGACTGCAATACCTGAAAATGTGCTATTTTTAATTCTCCATGTTCAAATATCTCATTACTGATATTTGAGTATTTTAGTTCAGAATTATTCAAGACTAACATATGGCTATACTTGTATTTATTAATGTTGTGAAATAAACAATAAATTATTGCCTTCACATTTACTTAAAATTTCAATTTGAATTCATGCTAGCTTACTTAATGAACTTTCTCCAGGAATAAAATTTTCAGTAAAATTTATTTTCAGTAAAATGTACTGGATTCCATTTAGTAGCATTTTTGCAGCCACACAGGTGGAGCTCTCTGAAAAATTCCTGTGGATATTACAAAATGTTGATGGCATTCCTTGTCTAACTGGCAGTAAGTAAGAACTCGCTAGCTGAGCAAGAAATACAGCAGTCCACAAATGGGTCAAGCTTTCGAAGAAAATAGAAGAATGGAGCAATAGGAATGACTCAGCACTTGGTTTCTAGTCATCACATTAATTCTCACTCTGAATAAAGCAACCTTACAGAACACTTAGGGGCACTGCAGATTCAGAAGGGAAAATTCACCCGCTCCTAATACTGACAGATACTGCAGGATCCCATATTCAATGCAGTAGGTACTACTGAACATTGTCCCAATCATTTTTTTGTGGACTCCAGCTGAGCTCACTACAATATCAATGCTGTATTACTTGCCTAGATCAGGCAAGTTCAAAGTTCTCGTTTCCAGCTTTGGAACTGTATTTTTAATTGCCTTCCATTAGAGTTCTAATAAGGTCTCAACCAAGACTTACAGAGTACTGGTGATGAGCACATACTATGCTACTATGACTGAAGTTAGAACTTCCATAATCATACAAATGAAGTGTTAGCATCAAAGCCCAAGAGTTGAGCATGTCGACGTGAGCAATACAAAGCAAAAGCCAGAAAATAAAAAAGTTTACTTGTAGGTCTGCTTTACATATGTAAGAAAGATGTAATCATATGAGAGGCAATGACTTAGTTTCAAGTCTCAAGTATGAAAAATCAAATCCTCACAAAAAGAAAAGAAAATGTGACCTGATGTGGTGGGTTGACCTTGACTGCCTGTCAGGTGCTCACTGAGCTGCTCTATTACTCCCCATCCTTCACAGGACAGGGTGAAGCAAATAAGATACAAAACCTTGGTGGGTTGAGATAAAGGCAATTTAATTAAAAAAATTAATGACTGTGTGCAGAAGCAAAAGAAATCAAAAGAAAAATTTATCCTCTACTTCCCATCACTGGGCAATGAGCAGCCATGGCCTAACCCATGCATTGCAGCAGAACTTAGGAAGACAAACACCTCAATAAAAAAATGCCTCCCACCCCCCTTTCTCTTAGCTTTGATTGATGAGTGTGTCATATTGTACAGAACATCTCTCTGGGCAGCTTAAATCAGCTATCCTGGCTATGTACCCTCCCAACCTCTTGCCCATCCCCAGCCTACTGGCATTTTTGGCAGGGAGTTGGGTTTGAAGAGATAGCCTTGATGCAGTGGGCACTGCTTAGCAGAAGCCTGGTACCTTATCAACACCTTATCAACACCTATCCAAACAGAGTACAACACTGTGATGGCTCCTGTGGGGAAGTTAACTTCCAAATGCATTTCTGTATGAAGAGTTCATTAAGAACTACTTTCAAACTCCTCTAATTAAAAAAAAAGATCCTGAGAACTATTTCTTTGTGTTTTACACAGAAATTAATAATACTGAACAATAATCAAGCAGGAAAAGAGAAAGCACCTTCCTAAAGAAATTGAAGACCAGGTCATATGTTTATCTGCCTCTGGGAATAGCAACCACAATACTAAGACAAACAAGAGGTTCCCTATAAATGACTAGTCATTTGACAGCAGCCAACATGAAGAGCTGAGAGGCAGTGGAACAACACATGGAATTTTTCTTCATTTTATATTTAACATCTTCCTTTTTCTTTCTCTCATTTACTTTGCCTTTCATTGGTGAGAAAAAAACCCAACATTCTGAATGCCAAATGAAACTGCATGTCAGATGTGGTCTGGACTCCATGGGGTTTTTACATTCACACATGGTTTTACATAATGAGCCAGAAAATTGGCCATTCAGGTTCACGAGATTAAAACAGAAAAGCTTTTGAGATAATGGCTCCTATAGCAGGAAGTATATTTCACATAGCCTGATGTTCATTTAGTCTGGTCATAGCAATAAACAGCAGATTTGTTTTTGTCAACTTATGGATGGTACTCTAGTTTTTCAGATGTTGCTAGAAGCTATTACAAATCTTTTGTCCTCCTGCTTTCCACAATGAAATTGTCTCAAATTTATGTCATCACGCAGAAACCTGAAAGGAGAATTTCCTGTGTTATTCATTGCATTGGGGTTTTTGTACTGAAAGAGGGGTCTTTTTTCTTCATTTATTAAATAATGATGAAAATGCAAGCATTTGTAAAACATCCCACAATCTGACATCTGTTCCAATGCTAGCAAACACCCTGTGACATCCCTTGAACTGGAACTGTTTTTATACAAGTGAGCAATCTTTCTTGTTGACTCATGCTACTGATGTACCTCTGCGTTTTCTCATATACTTCAGTGGAGGATTTCTGTAATTAAAATGATTTCCTTATTCAAATTTTCAAATGATGTTTTATACCTGCAAGATCTTCTTTGGAGGAAACCAGTCGAGGAGAGCTGTTACCTGGCTCAATTCTTAAAGATAATCTGGAAAAACAAGGTTTTAGAGAAATTAACAAAAAAAAATTCTCAATAGAAGTTGAAAGAAATTGAAGAAAGTAATTATTTTGGCAGTGCTAACTAAGAATTTTACTTTCTTGGAAGTGTAGTTATTTATTTTATAATGTAACAAAACAATAATTTTTTTGAAGTAAACCACTACCTGTCAGAACCAAGAAAGAAACTGTGAAAGAAGTCTATGAAAGCAGAAAAAGAAATCGTTATTTAATCCTCCCTCTCCGTTTAAAAACATAAGTTCATATAGTCTTTTGCCTTGGAAGAAAAGCCTCAAAAAGTCATTTAGATACAAACCTAACATTTTATTCCCTCTGAGCATGAAAGCGAATTTACTGTCACCATGTCAAAATGTGCACACAGAAATAGCTATTTAGTTACCATGACTTACAGA
Source organism: Pomatostomus ruficeps (assembly GCA_013400735.1). NCBI lineage: Eukaryota > Metazoa > Chordata > Aves > Passeriformes > Timaliidae > Pomatostomus > Pomatostomus ruficeps. Next base: position 57,202 of record VYZT01040779.1, read on the forward strand.
AAAGAAGCTTAAGAGGGCAGAGTGACCAACACTTAATAGTAAAAGGAGGTAATTAGAAGAAAGTATTATATGCCACACTGCCTCACTCCAAGAGTTTTATTATGTACTCACTCACTCCTATGTTCTCAGCACTCCAACAAATCTCAATCTCACAATGCATATCACTTCTGCCATTTCTCAAGTTTAGGCAATCTTAACTTGACATTCATGTGTCCTTTGCTCTGTACCAGTCTGACAAAAAGGTATGAGGGACTACAACGTTAAGTAAATTTTAATGGAATAGGCATAAATCCAAAGGAAATAACTGCTGTCATTGCACAGCAGTGAACACACACAAAGGCTGGAAGGTTTCAAGCTGCAGCACCCTGCTGTGCACCCCAAGGAAAGGCTTTCTGACTTCAGATAAAAACATGCAAAGGGGCGGAGGGAGAAACCTATGACAGCATTTCAAAATATCATGTATGGCTCAGCCATCACTTTCCTTATTACTCTTTATGGGGAATACTTTTCAGTTCCTTCTCTACAGTATTCTAACACTGTCAACTATGTTTTAGTGTCAAGTCAGTTAACAAAGCTACAGTCCATTTCATGTTTTCAAATTTCTATTTTTCTGACAGTACTAGATTCTTTTAACTACCCAAAATAATGTATTTCAAGTAGGTAATGAATCATTCCCTTCCAGGCTACTTTTCTTTCTGTCAACTTGATTTCTGTGACCAGGAAGCAGTAACATTAACTCTCCTAGAGAGTTACAATAATACAAGTCAGTGCACGATTCAAACGTTGATCACATGGGAATTTCTTTCAGTATAAAAAAAAGGCAAAAGAACCTAATGATGTCCTTCCCTGTAAATAAGGCCCTACTGTGTGAATTTATCTTCCATGTTTGTAGAAATGTTCCAGTTGCATCCCTGGCACAGGAGTTACTTTTTTGTTCATTTTTAAGGCTGATCTGTTCCTCACTGTATTCAAGCTTTATTGTCCCCATGCTGTGAGCTTGATTTTTGCAAAGACAGCTTTTTAAGTTTTTTTTGTTTTAATAATCTTCTGCAGAAACTATGCCACAGATGCTATTCAGAAATTTGGGTATTAAGCTCATTTTACTGGGTTAGCTCATATCTGACAAACCAAAGTCCTCAGGCAAAGCAGGCATTTCAAATTGTTTCACAGTTTTCCTCCAAATGGAAGTAGACAATCCTCCTCCTGATAACCCGTCATTTTCCACAACTGCTAATTTCTTCTATGTCTGTCTGCACAAGGGAGATGTTACCGGTCCTTTCTCACATGTGAAAACGGCGTGTTTAGTTTCTGCCAGCTTTGAGGAACTCATCTCTGAAGCTCTTTCCTTACCCTGTATCAAACAAGTTACTCAGTTTTATTAGTCCTCTATGGTAGTAGCCACAGTTTACTTGGTCACTGTGGAAACATTCATCTAATAAGTCCACTGCTAAAAGATATGACTGCAGTCCACGCAAGCAAATAGTTTCTTCCTTTTACAGTGGTGATTTGTAATGCATTCCTCCTGAAAATTTTTTGCTTGGCTAGAATAAAATGAATTTTAATCTGCATGTAAAGATTAGAGACCATAGTTATTCTTAAGCATGCTGAACTGAACTGTGCTCATTAAGCAGGTCCAGTCTATAATTTCAGATAAATATTTACAGAATCACGTATTTTTAATAGCAAGAATGGCAGGACTACCTCACATACCTGATAAGGCCAGAAATGGCTTGCTTAATGTCACAATTTTTACCAACTTCATCAGGCTACTGTGTAACAAGGTCCTGAACCCAGTACAACTCTTACATGTTTGAAAACAAGCACAGGTGAAATACTGCCTATGAGTATGTACATCAGGGGAAGTGCTATGACCCACTAACAGATTTAAGGCGAGTGCGTTCTTACACCTTCTTTAGTGACAAAAGCAAGATCAACTTCCATGCAACTACTTGTACTATACTATTTCTCTCTTTCTGTCTAAAATTATTCTTGTAAAGAAGAAAAGGGGAACATAATAGCAGGAGGAAAGACCTTACACCTTTATGCATTTAACAAGGTTTTAGGAAGAGGCATGCTATGATTATACCATCTAGAAAGCACCTGTGTTGTGTGCTGCACTTAGAAATTCACTAACAGAGCAACAAATGAGTCTTCAGTGCTGTAAAACGAGATTACATCACTCTCCGTCAGTCATCTCTCCAGAATATGTGAAGTTAGATAATGTTGGTTATCTGTTTGGTTATGTTAAACTCTGAATCTTAGCCCTTTCTAAGTCTCTAACAGTTTGGACATCAACTTCTACAATGCCAGAATTCTGCAATGTTTCCAGAAAAGCTAGAATGCAATTTAGCTATTTTCAACCTAGGAAAACACAGGATGTATTAAAAGAAGAACAAATAAATGCGAGCCTGAATATATTTTGGTAAATATAAAATACCCATGCTGACACGTTTATATTTAAAATAAACTGTTGATAAAAGGGAATATATTCTGACAACAAGATGTCATTCTGAGCCACCTTCCCTTCTATCCCCCTCTCCTCCAGAAGACTGGAAACAATCAAAACCATTCTTTATTTCAAAGAAGAGATACTGACAGTCAGTACAGCTTCAGCCAGTCCTGGCTTGTTTGTCACCACCCAAATTTGATTTTGCAATTCCTCTGATACTCCATTTTCCATGGCCCAGCACAAGTTTTACGCACGCACACACACGCTCAGTGTCTCCCAAACAGGACTCCTGGAGCCAGAATCTGCAGCCCCTGAGAGGCTTAGTGTGATACTTCCAATAGATCAGTGCAGACTTTGAGACCTGATGTGCTTACCACCAACACGCATCATCCATATCCTCACAAACCTAATGACATTCTCACAGCTGACTGTCCAATGTCACTCACTAGCATTACTTTAAATAAAAGAGTACTTTGGTTCCAGCATGCCTAATAAACCACTCATGACTCATAAAGACACTCTATTTTGTGTTTGCACCTGTGTATCATCAGAAATTAATGTCAGAAGTCACTGTTAAATTTCCCAATGCCTGAAGAAAAGAACAGTACTTACTTGTAATTGTCATCTTCTACAAATTTCTGAAGTTCTTCAATATAACGGACAGACTTCAAATACTTTTGCACATGGGGAAGTGTTGTGAGATGATCTGTGGAGTGTTCAAACGAACAAACAAAAACCATGAACATTTATGTCATCTAAAATTAATTATCATTTCAGGTTTGTTTTTTTTTTTCTGGTTCTTACACTACCTTAATGGAAACAGAATTTGAACCTCCCTAAAGAATAAATGGGGTAGAAATACTACTTTGACCCGAAGAAGGTGTTAAAAACTTGATTGAGTAGAAGTGATGCTCTCAGTTGCTAAAGAAAATACAGATGCATTTCATCATCATGAAAGCTCGTGGATTTTATTAGATCCTATCTCAGTGGTGGAAAAAAATTATCTGCTGCAAAACCTGCTTGAATTTTGTGTTCATTGTTCTGGGGAAAATCAAAGCCTGCAGCTATAGCTATCAGTGGTTCTCATATGTCCAAGAACTGAAAAGACTTAAAAGTTATTAAATAACTAATTAATAATTACAATACTGAATACCAAGAATGAAAGACACTAAGTTCAGAATGACAGAAAAACCTCTTGACACATGGTGCATGGACAGGACCATGCCTTGTAGTACCTAACTTAACTTTTATGCTATTCTAAAGATAACTGTTTTAAAGGCACCCATTTTTGCAGAATATTATTTCAAGGCCATATTTTAATTTTCATCCTGATTTTAACAAAAGCATTCAAAATTAATGCATAACACAGTAGGAAGCTACCAAAACTGTAAAAAGAAAAGAGTCAATGAAATAATGAAGTTTCTTAGTCATCCAAACTATTCAAAGACAAAATGAAACTCACAATGAGAAAATGACTCCTGAATAATCTCGCTATTCAATATCATGTGTTATTATGCCTAGGAATACCAACGCTGACAAAAGAGGACAAGGGCTGGTTACTTAAGCCCTTGTCTTAAGCCCCCAGTTAACTTCTCACCTTATTTTTTCACAATCTAACAATCCTTTTTTTTTTTTTTTTTTACTCTCCAAAACTGCAGCTTTTCTGAATTTATTTGATTCTTTAGCTGCACTCAAGGCTTTTCAGCTTATTACATGTTTAAGCAACGAAAAGTCATTCTAAGTCACTCAGAGTACACTGAGTATTCACTAAGACAACAAAACCAGCACATTTCTTGATATAAGGCTTCCCTAGCAGGTTAGAATTGCAGAAGCTATTTTTGGAGTAAAATCCTGTTAACAAAAAGAAACAACCCCTCATTTTCCTGACTTCATCCAGGAGCAACATGTGGAAAAGCTTAGCACAGTTGAACAACTGCTGTATAGACTGAAATATTTGTATTTCATTTTGTAAAGATATCACCAGGATGCTAACAACAAAATGATAACCAAATGAACGCATTCCACACTCTAGACATTGTATCTACTGCAAAGTAAAGGGAAGATATTAAGATAATTCTCTCTGATTGCCTCTGGTGGAAACAGAATATAGGCCAAATGCAGTAGCTGTACTTGAAAGTACGTCATTCGTAGCCCACATGTAGCACTAAACCCTACGCAACCTCTGTTACAGCTCCTACAATTTCGAATACATGCTTATCTGCCAGTTTACTGGTAGAACTGAAGCTATACAGAAGTGGAAGCTACATCACTTACTATTCCTCAACTCTACCAACGTTAGCCACTTGTGTTCCCTCAGGACCAAAATCTCCTTCCACAATTTTGCACTAAAGAAATTTCAGTTAAGGCTTGATAGGCATAACAAAATTTACTAACCATAGTTGCAGGATACTTGCAGATCAGCTATTATTCGAAGAATATTGTTCATTTGATTGGATCTTTGTTCATTCTCCATTATGCTGTCTGAAGCAGGATATGCAGAATCAATGTAGGTTAAATCCAAGAGATAAATTCCTGAAACAAACAAACAAATCAATCAATTAACCAGTTGATCTAGTGTTTTAAACATAAACAGTTTCATAATTTTTAATGAATACAGCAGCCAGAAGGTGTTTACCCCCACTGTGCTCTGGGGTCTCCATTAAACAAAGGAGAGTTTGGGATTTGCATTTTGAAAAATTCCACATTACTGCTTGACTTCTATGACACCTCTTAAAAAGCCAGAAAAGCTTTTTTGCACTTAGGCTACTGCCTTCTACGAGCAATCTGCATGACCATAACACGGACACTAAAAAAAGAGTGAGAACTGCACCAATTGGTGGAGCTGACAGTAGGGGGACACAATGCCGCTGACTCCCATGACAAGAGCCCACGGCAATGCTTCTTGGGTCTGCCACCAGCCTGGAAGATCTCCATTAACCCTTCTGCCCTGAGCCTTAGGAATACTTCATGGAAATCCCTTTTGCAAGACTTTTCCTCAGTCAGGCTGAGCTCACCACATATCTGTTTCTTCAGATCTCTGCCACCTTGACCAGTAAGTTGCTCATTGGATCACACTGTGTTATATCCGGTGTTAGCCAGGCTGCAATACCTAATTTCTTTAGGTTTTTGGCTTTTTCATTCATGCATTCTGGAAAAGCCTTACACTGCTTAGGGAGGAATGAATGAAGAAATCATATGACCTGTCACTGAAAACTGAGGAAATAGACAAAGAAGCAGTAACAAGCCAGAACAAACTCAGTTTGTTATGAACTGTTAAATGCTTCGCTTGGAAACCATAAGGCCATAACTAAACTGTCTCTCAAGTCCCCAGGAACTGGTGAATTTGGACTATGATAGAACCATATGCCCATTAGACCCACTGACATGATAAATAGGAGAGTGCTCCAGTGACCACAGGTAATTTAATAATCCCACCAAAACTGAAAAGGACATTTAGACCTTGTAAATGAGTAGAATTGAGCTGGATTAACAACTGAACAACATACAAATCAACTGGAATTTCCAGTCACATTAGCGTTAAAACAAAGAAAAAAGAAGTTTTACAGTCTAGTTTAACTTCCTGTAATGACACAGATCAGTCCTTCAAAAATTTTCTTCCCATATTAAAAATCCTCTCTTTAAGTAATATATCTCATAAATATGAGTACAGTTTATAAAACAGAGGTTCATATGACTCAGACTACCTTAACAGTTTTATCTTAAAAGTAACCTGGGGTATTTATTGCTTTCTCCCAAAAAGTACAGTCTAAAAATCATTCTTATCTTAATTTCTATCTGAACACATTTCTATCTCTAGAAAGATAGAATGATGTATCATCAGAAGTTATTACTGTTTTAAGTAGTTGTTTTATTTGCTCTATTTTCTCAAAACGAAACAAAAACCCCTCTGTTTTTGTAATTTATATTAGTAGTTTGCAGTTCTGGACCTACTGATTTAGTATGCCAATGTGCTTCTACTTGTCTCATCTACAGTAATATCCCAAGCCAAAGGATGAGTGAGTTTAAAGGAAGAGGGAAGAATTGGAGTTTGCTTTCCTAGATTATCAAAATATATACAAAAGCAGAGAGGTAAAAAGAAAAACTTTATCTGATTAGAAGACAATTTTCTACAAGTTTGTCAAGGACAGCAATACCTGTTCTTTCTTTGTCCTTTTTCACTCTTGTGAAGATATGAGTCATACCAGTTCATTACATCTCATGCTAAATTTCACATACCATACTAGAGAAATATAAACAGCACTTTTGTCCTGCTTTGTTTCCACATCTCAGTCTTACTTAGATTTTAGAGGGGAAAAACCAACCCCAATTATTATTTTCAGCTTTTCTGAACTTAAGCACCGTAAGGGGTTCAACTACACTGGGAACTGCTTCAGCCCTCATCCCACACAGTCGAGATCTTAACACCTACACATGGCTAGCACGGACCAGGCATCCTCCACCTCAGAATGAGGGAAGAACTCCAATTTCCCCAATATTAGAGTGGCTCTGTAGCAGTTCAGTGTTAAGCAAATCCTGAGTCCCCAAGGTTTTGCAATGGCCTAGAAATCCTACCGAGACTGAGGTTCCATACAGCAGCTCTTCACTGTCCCCTCTTGTCAAGTGGCTCATTAAAATGTAGTTAGAGTTACGACTGTAGAAATTCTATTTGCTCATAGCCTCTACACTGCAACATGCCTTATGGCAGCCTGAGCCAAGGTCACTTTCCAACTATTTTGAGCAAGTCTGCAGCTATTCTCATTTATATCAAAGTTATAAACACCCTTCCACTCTGTAGCAGTGATTGTAAGCATTTTTTCAGGACAGAGTCTATTTTCCAGGACAACATACAGATGAGGACCAGTGAGATATACAAGCATCACAAAGGGTGAAAGAGTGTTAGCCTAGGCCCTGTAAATTCCAAATAAAAGTGTAAGGAAATGGGCTTAAGGCAGGTAGTGGGGTGCAGGAAGAAAAAACTCAAACTGACAGATGTCAAAAAAATTAAACTGAATGTAATATGCTAGAGTATGAAAGAACACACTCTTTGTCATTACAAGCCAAGCTACACCTTTCCCATGTTGTTCCTTTCCCTCCTTTCTTTTAAAGAAAGAGGGATAATTAGGTTTTAATGATTCTGTTTTTTTAAATCTGGGCAGTGGTATTTTAAACTCTTCTATATATATGATGTGATAATAAGTATAGATAAGAATCAGTTTATTTTGCACAGAGGAATGACAAAATTATTCCCTTCAGCAAAAGACTTCAAGATCTGTTTCTCAAAGCAAAGCCTCAGGGCTGCCCCATGCCAAAGCAAACACACAGCATTAGCTTCTCAAACTTTGGCTCATTTTTGTGCTACTGTGCACTGAAAAAAGCTAAGATGTGAAGCCATCAGGATATTTTCCAGAGGGTGAGGTCATGGGCAGCTTCTTCCACAGGCAACTATCATTTTCCAGTGATACTCACTTTTCTCCATTGTCACCAGAACTAATTTTGCAGCTGGATATTGTATGCACACAACAGTGTTCATTAGTTTATGGTATCATGGAAGTAACAACACATACTAAGGAAAAGCACAGCCAAATAATCCAGGGCTAAATTAATTAATGAAAATCACTCTGTGTAAAGGGGACCAATTATTTTTAAGCTGGCAAAAGAAAACCAAACCTGTAACACCAAGCTTTTAAACTTTTACTGGAGAGATCAAACAAAGCAGTTAATATTAGTAACAGTTTAAAGACAGGAAAACATTAGTACGACAAAAAAGTGAACTTGAAATGTAGTAGTCAATGCCACACAGATAGTACATTTTGAGTGCTCCATCCACCAGACAACAACTTTCAAGGTTGAATTTTACTGAAAAAAATATTTATGGAGAACTGCAGTATTCAGCAGTATGTAAACTTAAGTCTGTATATTTGTGCCTTGATTCACAGTTAAGCTTCTATTATTTTTGTTATTCAATACTCAAGGCTTCTGAGAAAGTAGCACTGAGACAGATAATAAATAAGCATACTTTGGAGTTGATGGGTACTAACAAAGAGGTCTTAAGAGAAATGCTCTCAAGCCTTTGAAAATCAGTAGTTATTCTGCTCCACCTAGTTCTGATGAACCTCAGCTGGAGCATGTGAGCTTTAAAATGTCCATGAACAACTACGGTGTGGAATTTGTTCCTCGTTAAGAAAGACTGACATAACATGCTATGAAAGACAAAACACTTTCAGTCCAGTAAATCACACGTACAAAGTTATACGAATGAGAAAAGCTGGGCAGGTATTACTTTAAACAGCAGTAATGGAAACAAAGACAAATCTGGTTTTTAAGGCATTTGCCTGCAAGTTACAAAGCCTGGGTTCAAGTTTTCTGTTCTGTCACAGATTTCTTTGACCTGAGCAGCACCATTTATTCTTAACAATGCAGAATTTCAAATCTCTTTGGGGGTTTGTGACAATTTTCAGGCACAAGGTGTAATCCAAAACTTGCAGTACCTGAAACTGTTTCACAAATACACCCTGTTGCAAAACTGGTCATAAAAAAATCTGTCAGATAAAGACTGAAAACTTGCATAATTCTCAACTGCATCTTTTTAGCTTTTTTTAAACTTTTTTTAAAATCATGAATATAATACTATACTGTAAAATAGTAGGGCTAACAAACCAAAAATTAGGTGGTTAAACCACACCACTACTGCATACTTGATACAAGCTTTCGTGCATACTGCTCTGTTAAGGGTCCATGCAACTCTGCAAACGCAAGTAAGCTAGGAAACAGCTGCTGTATGATATTTTTATCAGTCAGACATTCACTACTTTGCAACAAAGAATAGTTAGTTGATGGAGAAGTATTTCACATTAGCCTAGGGACTTCATTTTATTATTCTTAGGTAACATTTTGATCAAGTACTGTAATAAAACTATTTATTTGGTAAATTGTACTATTGCTGTGAAAACCACAAGCACATGCTGTAAAAGGAGGGAAAAAAAAGTTAAAAGTTTTAATGATCAATTGAGTTCCCTACTTACAATCATGTCCATTTCCAAAGATATTCACAGCCCCTGAATGCACATATGCTGCTGTGTAACATGGATGCCTGGGCATAGAGCACTCCTTCAGTATAGGAGGCAGTGTCTGCAAGACACACAGTAACTGGCACACATAACAGAAGAGAATTTATGGAAAGTAATTATATTTCATTTTTGCTCATTACAAATTGAATAATAACACTGGTTTGATAGGAGAGCCAGAAGAGACAAGGATACGTTTCCAATTTGTAGTCAACTTATATTTATGAAAGCATTTTCCTATATACAGTAGTGTGGTTGTATCACACTAAACAAAGCAGAGGACACAGGGAAAGCAACTTATCAATTAACTATGTGGTAGAAAGTCCAAATTACTACAGTCAGCAGTTTGTATAACCAAAGACACCATTGTTAGGAGATTAGCTCATAGGCAAAAAAGCCAACTGTTTTGTGGTATCGTTGGTTTCAAGAAGACTGGATATTTTCCATGGATTAAGGGCTGGAAAAATTTTCTACAAAACCAAATGTATATGCTGGTCAACCTTGGTAGGATTTGGAATACTCTAAAAGAAACCTGAAGACAAACCTTTGCTAAGGCAACACCATGTGATTTGTAACATACAGAAATGTATTCATTACAAAATGTCTCAAGAGAGACATTACACAACTACGACATGGTCCCATGGATGGCTGTCAAGGTGATTACAGGATTGGAAAGCTTGTCATAGGAAAAAAGGCTAAAGGAATTGGGTTTGTTCAGCTTAGAGAAGTGAAGGGGCAGGAAGGGAAGCTAACTGCTCTTCCAGTACCTACAAAGCAGTTATAGGGAAGATGGAAATACTCTCTCCAGAGTGATAGCAATAGGTCAAGAAGTGATGGCGGACATTCTATCTGCAGATAAGCAAATTTCTTCTCTGCGAATACACTTAAATATTGAACTAGGTTTCCCAGAGGAGGACAGCAACTTCCCTTGCTGGAAATACTCAAGATATGGGTTGACTGGACCCTGAATAACCTAATTTATGGCCCTGCTTTCCACATAAGGCAGGCCAGATCATCTCCAGGGGTCTCTTCCAGTGACAACGCTATTGTTTTACGACAAGTCTGATATATGTGCTAGCCTATATCTGCATATCCATTATTGTAGGGGAGTCTGGAGTACAGCAGTTATATGGACTAATTTGCTGCAACAGAAAGGCTCTGTATGTACAAGCATACAATGGACATTGATTTTAACTGTGAATAAAGTACTTCAAGCAATCTCTTTTATCATGAGATATAAGAAAAATTTACCTTATAAAAATGTAGAGCTAGAGAGGGCACCTTCTTTTGGCTCAATCAGACAAATCAACAACATCAACTAACAAAATTAAAATTTGATGTCGATCCCAAGGTCTTTCCTGAATCACCTCATCCTATTGAATTGCTGGAATGAATCATCCCACACTGGTCACTGCAGTAATGAAGCCTAATATAGACAAACAGATCAGTAAATGCAGCAATGCCCAAGCAACTTTCAAACTAAGATACCAGTGTGTGAAAGAAAATATTACCAAGAACTCAAGTGAAATTACTTTCAAGAAGTTGTACCCCGAATCATCTCTGACTGGTGCAAATCATTTTGTTATCCACTGAAACAGGCTAAAAAATTCTGAAGCTGTCTGGAGCTTTTTACCAAAGCTTTCCCCCTAAACAAATCAGATTTTCTTCAGAATACTGCCAAAATTATTTTTCATTTTCCCCCGAAACCCAGCTATTTCCTAATCCTTTTCCCATAAATCAGGAAAAATACATTACAGAAGGTTAAATGCTTTAAGAGTGATGCATTTTAACATTTTTAAACATATGTTATCCAGTGTCAGAAAGCAGAAAATGCTTCAAAAAAGAATGTATGAAAAAGGCAAAGGTACAATAGCTGTTTTCCAGATGTTGCTTCCTGTCAGCAGCAAGTGGTGGTTAGGGACTTCCTGAGATAGATCTTATATAAACATTTTTGGGTTTAAGTCTGGGTGGTAATTTTTCTTTACAATGTTTTTTCTCTGGATCTGTCCATTTTTTTCCCCTGCTATTCCTACAGAAACACTTTTTTTTTAATTTTTGGGTTTGAAAGATCTTGTGGCAAATGAATCCAGCAATTGAACTGCACCCTATCTGGAAAAACAATTTGTTTGATTTCTCGAAGTTTACCTTTTTAAGATTGACACATTCTTACCTCTTTCTGCTTACCTTGAATTTCTGATCACTGACTCAAAGTTAATTTCTGTGACCAGGTGTTTTATAGTATTTTCACTCATTCTCAAAGCCAAGTCTTTCAAACCACTCCTTGCCAACTGCATTACCCTGCTGAAGACAACTGTCAGACTTCACAGCCAGAAATAACTGGATGTTAGCACCTTTCTGCTACTAGGATGTTTTATTGTCTAATCATAGATTTTAATGCAAGCTGATCTCCGAGATTCTCAGTATGAAAGACAAATCAACTATGAAATCTTTTGCAAATCACATCATTCAGCCTAAAGCCTTTTAAAAAAACAATGAACTGCACTTCAAAGTATTATAAATCCAAGGAAAAGGTATGCCCATTTGGTCCAAGCAGAATGCCCACACAAAGGCAAATCCCAGTTTTCTTTCCAGTCCTTCCCAAAGAGCAAACACCTAATGTTATCCAAACAATTCAGATATCCTACAAATACCTGGCACATCCAAATAAAAGCTCCCTGTCATCTATTAAGTTGGCACAACTTTTCTCTTGCCCTGTAGGCAAAACTGCAACAGGTTGAAGAAATAAGCTTTGCCATATACTATTTGAAACGACCCATATACAAAAGCTTACAGAAACGGGTTATTTAGACATTTTAAGAGACAAAAAAAGCACTCAGTACTTAATCAAAAGGCTGATCTGTGTAATAATGTGTTTCTTGTTCAGCAAAGAGGACACTCAAAGAAACAGTCTGGCTATTTTTGATTTTTCAATTATTTTTATCTATAACATAATTACCTGTAAGAGAACACTAATGACTAAAAAATACACCACAAGAGAAGTCTCTAGGCTCTGTCATTGGGCAAAAATTTTAGGCATTAAACTGCATTTATTTAAGTGCCCTAAAATCAGTGGACCTGAATTATAATATTAAAGAGCTTAGAAGTGGTTATGGATACTTTATAAATATGGTCCTAAATAAACAACCTCATCCTCAGGAAATCTTGTTTTTTCAAGAACCTTAGTGCTGCAGGGCATAACTACAAGTTAGAAACTTGTAGTTTCCTACAATAGCAAAGAATCAAAACCTGTTCATTTTAAAATGAAAACTAAATACTCCACCCAAGTAGTAATCTAGGTAGGGAATCACCTATCTAGCTCTACAAGTAGTTAGGAATTGGAAACTGATCGGGAAACAACGGCAGGAAAGAACCACTCGAATAACCTGGCAAACACTCATGGCAACCCACACCCTTCCCTCTTCCTGCTCCCACTTCCCTCCCTTGAGCAGCTCTCTGTATCCCAGGCTCAAAAAGCACCTTGGAAAGGAAGGAGTGTAAATCATACACATGTTGAAAGAAAGTTTAATGGGAATATTGCTAAATCTGTCAAAAAATAATAGCATTATCACTTTCTGGTTCTATTAAGCCAGCTTTTCCGGTATAAAACTGTTACCTTTGGAAAAGCTTTGGACTGCTTTAATCCCAAGCATCCAGACTGTGCTGCTAACTAGCACTGAAATGGCCACACCAGTCCTTGGTCCTCTCTCTTTAGAATAGAAAGGAATAAGCTTCTGAGTTAAAAGAGAAAATAATGGTAACATAACAACAGTAAATAATTAGAGGCACTAATATTCCTTGAAGGAATCACAGGCCATAGAAGAAAGGAAACTTTAAAAGCCTAAGGCATGCTGAATTGCTAGTGTAATAGTTAGATGTGGGGTTTTTTCTGACATTCACTTTTATGGTAGAAATAATTTATCATTATCATTCATGTTTTAACTTGAACAGAACTAGTTTCAATACAGTATCTTTAAACATCTTTATTTGTCCTTTGGTTAATTCAAGTGTTCTCATACTGGTTTCCTCCAATTCTACAAACCAAAAGATCTTCAAAACTGACAGACAAATTGCAAACAAACCCACTATTTCAATATGATATAGCTTTCATATGATGTCAATGATATACAGTGACTGAAACAACCAATTGGTTTCCTAAACTGTAATAAAAATAACATTTTTATGTTGCTAAATCTCACCTTTAATTTTGCTAATTTCTTTGCAGGATTCCCAGCAAGTTATAAAGGCAGATTTTACATTCATTCATTTGACAAATCTTTTTTAAACACGGAGGTGACAGCTAATAACCAAAACCATTCTACACGCAAAGAGTTCCATAATGGCAAATTTTTAGAAAGGTTCTAGGAAAATTGCAAGAATTCCCAGCATTCAAATGAGAAACAGGCTTTAGATTACCAGGACAAGTAGCAAGAATCATTACAAAATGCACTGAGGTTCAGCCAAATAATGAATTCTCAATCTGCATTAGTGTGTTTTAAGAGCTTGTTTGAATTTGGACCATTTTATTTTCCTGTATTTCTTTTGCCTGACAGAGATGACCTAGGAAGTACTAAGAAAGGAGCCCCTCAGCGCTGCACTGCACGCGTCTGCCCGAGCGCCTGGGATGAACATCCATCTCTGTATCCCTGAGCACGCTGTGACGAGATTTTAAGGCAGGAAGTGCCCCCCCGACATTTTGGGGCCGAGTCCCGTGCGGTTTCACAGCCTCACTCTCACTTGATCTCACCGCCCGGGCCCGCGTTCCTCGCGGTGTCCCGCATCTCCCCTGACCGCGGGCACCAGCGCTGTCCCGCGCCCGGAGCAGCGTCCCCAAGGCCGAGTCCGCGTCCCGCAGCCGGGGAGGGCTCCGCCGGGGTGGCCGGAGCCCGAGGCTCCTCCCGGCAGCCCCGCTGCTGCGGCGGCCGGGGGCGGAGGCAGCTGGCCCGTCCAACCAGCGCCCGGCAGCTCGCCGCCGCTTCGCCTTCTCTCCCCCTTCCTCGGCCAGGATAAGCCTGCCACAAAGAGCTGGGGTTCAAATGAGGCTGCTCCGGGCCGCCTGAAGGCACGGCCGGGAGCGCCGAACGCCCCGCGGGAAGGAACCCGTTCGGACGCGGGGCTCAGCCCGGGCTGCCGAGCTCAGAACGGTCCAGAAGCAAGAAAAGTGCACAAGAGGAAAAGAACTGCGCCTCTCTCGCAAGTACGTCCCGTCCAGTCCCAGCACGGCACACGCGGGCTGCGGTCGCCGAGGCGATGTCACCGCGGCCGGGCCGCTGCTGACGGGAGCGGCCGAGGAGCGGAGGAACCGACCCGAGGAGCGGGGTAAGGACGGGCACTGCCGGGGCTGCTCCAAGGAGCTCCCGCTCTACGGAGCCACTCAGCTAATGTAAGCTTATCAGAATAGGACTGCTTCCTAAGATAAAGCTGCGAGCCTGTTTTCAGACTTCAGAAAACCAAAAAATACCCCCAAGTCCAAAAAAAATCCGTCACATATTAAACTAAAAGTTGTAAAGATAGCTGAGACACTCTGTGCCAGGCAGTGAAAGCCTTGATATTACTTTCAAGAATACGATTTTATTTTAAAAAAACCAAACTTACTTATTTTTGTATGTAACTTTGATCCTCACACTTCCTTAACCTTGCCTTCCGAGAAATTTTCTAGGACATACTATTTTGTAAAGGGCTATCTATATTAAAAATTATGAAATCTCCATTCAGTCTTTTTTTACACTCATGTCTGATTAGGGAAATACAAAACTTTGTGATACTTTAACAGTTTATAAAGCAAATACTTGAAATCTTTCACAAAAACTTAATTTAAGAAATAAACTGGCGTGTATGAGTACCTTCACGTAGGCATTAAATTATTACATGATCTAACTGCTATTTTTCATGGGTAAAATGAGTTATTAAAATATGAATCTGTTAAAGGCTGTTATGGACAACGTGCATGCACACATATGAGCACACACAGTATGAGCACTTTCTGGTAGTGATTGGATTAAGTGAAAATAAGGTGAGGCCGCTGTTAAGGGAAGCAACAACAAAAGCAGTGCTCTTTCAGTAATTACATTCCACATCTATGACAGAACTTCAGTAAAACACAAAGAACAATCCACAAACAACACAACTAAAATTCTTGGTAATCAAGAAGAAAATTTGTACTTCTTGTAAATGAAGCTTTTGCCAAAACTTGAAGAAAGTTACATGGCAACAAAAGATACATAATGTGCAGTTACTTGCAGCAAGTTGATAGTATTTCAAAACAAAAGTTCTCTAAGAGCTCATGAAGACACTCTCGTTCTGAAGTATTGCTTTAATCATTCATTCCCCTCATTAGAAAAAGTATTACCTTTTAAGAAAACCTTTACCTTTAAGAAAACTGAACCTTGAACCAGAATTTCGTCAGTTTTAAGTGGACAGAAAATCTGACCAGAGAATGTATTCTAACATAAGTATCTTAAAGGAATTAATTGGTTAATGCCAGGGTGGCACTTTTTACAATGAAAGCAAGTAAGTAGTGGCAACACCCCCGAAGTTATTCCCTCCATAAATTTGGAGTTAAATTTTTCAATTCAGTTCAGTATCAGGTTTTCAGAAGTAAAACTGCATGCTACTCAGTGCCAACCTTTTCCTATGTATTTACTTTAAAACATCAAGCCAACTTTAACGCTTTTTCAATACATGTGGCATACGTGTTACTGTGCTGTATTTTCACTGTGAATTGCTGTTTTCTTTTACAAAACCGAAAAAAAATCAGCATGTAGGTTTTTCACAGCAATACTTTTCATCTGAAAGTCAAGATGTAGTTTACTCTAAAAGAAATCCTCTAGCAGAGGAAGTCCCTCTCCTTCAAGAAGAGCAAACTTCATGTTAAGTTTGAAGCTTGCCTTTGAGAGGTAAAAATTGAGAGGATAAATTAATATAATTCCATGCAAGAAAATGTGAGGAGGAAAAACAGAGCATGAGCTCTAAGACGAGGGGCAGGGAGTAGGAAAGCAAGCAGATTCAAAAATTCATGCTTGTCTGTCTTATCACAATGGTGTTGTGAAATCCAGATCATATTACTGGCTTGGTGCCTGGAACATGCCAGCTAACTGTAAATCCACAAACACTGGCTATCAAAGGATTCTGCGGAAGCAAAAAAACTAAGATTTGTTAAAAAAGCCTCAACCCAAGCCCTCTGATCTTTTCATTAGCAGGATTTTACATTTTCAACACCCTTGCTTCATTTGCTTTTATAATACAATAAAAATGTAAAACTGCACTAATCTAAAAACACCTTTTAATATCAAAGACAAAAGTATTAAACAGTGAAGATATGTTGCTAGCTGTTCATGTTTCTTCTGTAGAATGCAGTTATCAAATTATGTATGAATTCACAATAAAATACAGCAGTTTATCTTTTAGAGAATAAATGCCATCATAGCTAACACTGTGCCCTTTGTGAACATGCCTTGCTTTATATGCCTCAGTGCTTGAGGACTCTGCACAAAAGATGGCATATCAGAGGTATGGAGGAAAAGCCAGCCCATCAAAAGGTCTCCTAGCCTCGTTTTATTAAATATGACCAGCACAAAAGAGCTGACTAACCCACAGAGCTGAATTTTTTACAGTGGTTTAGCATCGCTGAATGAGCTCATCTGTATGTACGGTATCAAATTTTCTTCATAGTCAAAGCAGCCATTTCAGAAAATATGAGTGTTATGCAAAAGTGTGTGTGTCATCCTTTTTATAGGTATGTTTTTCAGCTAGGTATTTCTAAAATGCTTTGATATGTGAGAGTAATTACAGTGCATTCAGTTCTGGCACATTGGACCTACACAAACTCTTAACAATCCAGCCTCTAGACTGTAAGCGCTTCCTGAGTCAGAGCAATTTGTAGAGATGGAGATAAACGCTGAGTGTTGGACCTTGCATATCCACTCTTTAATTAAATGAAAGTCACCTATTACAAAACACCCCCCGTCCCCCAGAAAAACTCCAACCTACAGCACAAAAATAAAACCCTACACAGAAAATAGAGTGAAATACTGAAAAAGATTAACCCCCACAATCCTGAAATTAACTTCTAAGGTATGTCATAGTCTGGGAGCCTTTTTAGGGAGGCTGAGTGACAGTGATTATTGTATAAACAACAGTTGTTATCCAAAAGATACAATTACTTAAATGGAGAATCCTGTTTTATTTTGACAGCTTCTGAGCACTCCTGCTTAAGTGTAAGTCACATAGGAAACCTGCTGCATCACCTTGTCTACAATAATTATCATAGCCCAGTAAATGAGTAATGCCTCCTTAGTTCCTCCACTGCAACATACAAACCACTGAAAATCTTTTCTAACTTGTTAGATTGGCTGCTGTCTGCATGTATAGCGGGTTCTGACTATCAGTTCCACAAACCAAACTGGGCGTGTTTTTTCTTATCTTTGCAGTAAACTCAACTATACTGCAATCCAAATAGCTATTCAAGTCCTCAGAAATGCTCTCATGTAACACCTGAGTTTTGGCACTGAAAATTGCCTTCTCTGTAAAGCAGTCTCCAAGGGTAGCAAGAGTGTCACATATCATGTGTTCGAAAGCTGCCTTTCCATGGATCAATGCATCACACTGTCACACCTATGTCTCTCTGGCTTTGTAACAGTTTACTATACATAGAAATACAAGAGCAGAAGTAAAAAGCAATTCTACTGCTTTTACCTTCTGGGATCTGTTATGTTCCTTATCTGTAGAAATAACCCCTAATAATGTAATTTAAGATACAAAGTTTCTATTCTGGTATGAAATCTAGGCAATTATTTTTTCCATTTGTCTTAGTTAAGGTTTTCCACATAAGATTTGCACAGATCATTATTCTGCTTTTGTACTTCTCCAAAATGCTTATAGTACAGGTGATGTCTTAAGTATCAAAACCTTTCCTCCTTAAACTGACTTGTAATGTTAAGCAACACATACTAAAGTTCAGTGCTCAGCCACAATCCAGTAGTCTTCCTGCTGTTTTAGCTCTCCTTTTTGCAGAACACTGAAGAGCACAGGTGTAAAAAGGACACCGTATAAACTTCTAGACACAAAATGCCAATCTCTGAATGGTTGAAAGACTCAACCTTGCAAAATCACTTGAGATCTAGATGCGAGAGTGTTGACAATATATACTCAGGCTTTCATATACACATTTCTTTCCAGAGTAATAAGGCAAGTGTCTCTTTTATGAACAAATTTCATTCAATAAAAAAATAGCTACAGCATTGAAAAGCTACTGGCACCATTTTCAGATAAGCGTAATGATTCTATGATTATGTTATTGTAAGTCATATTTTTCATCTGATGGAGACATACCTTCACTTGTACACAGAAATCCCCCAGGCAAAATATTTCATAAAACCTGAAAGAGACAGTTACCCAGTCTCTTTAGCAAAACTGAGATCCTCCAAGGCATGGCATCACAAACAACAAATAATGAAAAAAGGTATTCAGTTTGGATTATCCAGTATGATGCACATTGTAAGTAGCTGAAACCTAACAAGACCATAGTGCTGACATTGCTACCTTTAATGCTCCCTCTTAAGGCAAGCTGATTGAAAAGAGAAGTGAACATTTGCCAAACAGTAATATTTTTGCATGTAGAAATAATTTCAGGATCATGATAGTGACCTAACAATAGGTTGTGAAACATCTGTATAATTTTATACTGTAAAATACTAAAACCTTGTTGAAATATATAAATTTCAAGATACTCGTAAAAATCAAAAGGTAACATATTTTGACTAATGAAAAGCTGCATATAAGCAAGACAGAATACAGGACAGAAAAATGTTACAAAGCAAAGTCAAAGATTTTATTTACTTTTTTTCTTTAAAGGATAGAAAAAGCAATCAAATGCTAAAACAACCAATATCCCTTTCAGAAAGTTTATTTTCTCTTTTGTCCCCAGATCATGGAAACACCCTTACTTGGGGAAACAATGAATGAGCAAACCACCTACTTCCAGTTATATACACAGATAGGCAAACATCTGGTATGCAAGCTGAAATTTTAACCAAAGCACTTGTGCTGGCTAGGAGTATAAAGCTGCTACAATGATATGCCACACAACAATGCTGACAAACATTTTCATACAAATGCAGTTATACTGGCAAAAGACAAACAGGAAAAAAAATTATTTTGCCTGCAGGAAGGAAGACAGCTGATGACAGCATGGTTCTTGTTTCTGTTTGTACTGGGGCATGCTTTTGCCAATGTCTTTTTCCTTCCACTGATCTTTTTTTAAGAGGAACATCTTTAGAAAATATGACATGCAGGCAAGATCATGACAGAGACACATTTCAGCACAGTCTAATCATGCTGATGTCATTCACTGGTGGCCTGCTGTCTGCAACCAGTGGTCAAACCCGAGATTAGGCTTCTTAGAGAGGGGTCACCCACATCAGCCCCAACATGGTCAGGCAGTGGGAATAGATGATCGTTAAGATACTATTTTATAAT
The DNA here is from genome assembly GCA_013400735.1 of Pomatostomus ruficeps. Classification (NCBI taxonomy): domain Eukaryota; kingdom Metazoa; phylum Chordata; class Aves; order Passeriformes; family Timaliidae; genus Pomatostomus; species Pomatostomus ruficeps. The sequence continues at coordinate 77,188 of VYZT01040779.1, forward strand.
AAGGCTGATAAACTCTGTCCCATTATTTTCTTACACAGTTCTTAAAAAAAATTTGGAGAAAAATCTGTTGTATATTGCTCTTCAGCTCAGAAAAGTAGGGGCACCCCAAAGCCATGCTCAATTAAGGATATGAAATGCTGTAACAGACAGAAGTGAACTGAGGAAAAAATTAGTTTCTTTTCAGTGGTCACAATAAGTACATTTTGGTGTGGGGGGGGAAGGATATTAAAATTCCAACAGCAAAATAAAACTGTTTTACACCTATATGCAAAACCAGTCACTTGTGCAGGAACATGAAGCCTGGAAAACTGCCAGGTTTTCCAAGTGTGACCTGCTGTGCAAATGCTGATTATGCAAGTTAAAGCTGTCTGGGGTGAATTTATGTTCCCTGTTTTCCAGGGTTTCAAATAGCATTGCTTTACTTACAAAAACCGTGTCAAACTCCAGATTTTCATTTGATGTGTTTTCATGTTTTTGAAAAATTCTTTATAGCACAATTCCCTTCTATGTGCAAAATGAATATGAGTTTATTCCAAGTAAGAAACTGAGGCAAAAGTATGTATCCAAAAATTTTAAGAAGAATCAAGTCCTGGTCACTTTGTTTGAATCTATGAGAAAGAAACATCTATGGTTTATTTCACAAAACCAGAAAGATATGAATGACAACCATATCTCTTCTCAGGACAAATAATTAAGGATGACTATCCATCATTAGCTTGAAATTAAAAAAAAAAAAAAAAACTCTTAAAAGTCAGCAGCTGCCTAGAATCATAAAACAGTTTAGACTGAATGGGACCTTATCTTTGTTTTACAAAGCAAGTCTAGTTTCAACATTAGATCAGACTGCTCATAGCCTTCCCTAAATCAAAACTTCACATATTTCCAGAAATGGAGATTCTACCACCTATTTGGGTGACTGCTTCAGTCCTCAGTCACCCTCACTGTGAAGTCCATTTTTTAATAAAACACAACTTTTTTCCTGAGGTAATATGTATCCATCATATACTTTTACTGTGCACTTCTTATTTACAAACACCCATTAAGTAGCTGAAGACAGCAGTAAGATGTCTTTTTTTACCTTCTCTTCTGGAGGCTACACAAACCTCACTCTTCCTGCTACTCTTCACACATCATGTCTGCCAGCCTCCAGCTATCCATGCTGGGTGTACTCAGCTGGACTCATTCCAGTTTCTCACAGCTGTTACTATCACAATTCCATGTAATTTTAAAAAATGTATTGTACTACAGATGACCAAAGAGTAAGGTGATAGATATTTAAATACTGAGTGGTTATTCTATTCAAAATGTTATACAAGCAAAGAAAAACATGACGGCAACAACCACTTTGGTTAAAAACTATCTGTCTTTATACACTTAAAAAGCTCCATACTGCATTTTTAATTCATTTTATTTAAGAAAACTAGGCTGCATATACACATGATTATTAAAATTCAACAACAAAAAGGTTTTAGAAATACACCACATCAAAATGCTGTTCAAGTAGCTGACAAGAGAGTGGTTTGTGACATGGGTATTTCTGGCAGCAGTGACAATGCTAAGCCCATGTTTCCAAGTCTACTGTGGCCTACAAAGTCCTGGTATTGACTTGTTTTTTAAGAGATTGTGAAAGCCTCAGCTTTCCACCTTGAATATGAATCTGCGCGGGGAACTAAGTTAGGGTAATTTCACCAAAGGGGAACTGTTCAGTATGCCCGTATACACTACCAGCTGATTTAGATCACTGTACATCATCACTGTCCACTATGCACATATGCAACTATTTTTCCCCTTTCTGGAAGGGACTCTGAAGTGAGATGACCAGGCTGAGTGTAGATACAGTGTCTTCAGTGAGAGTCACAGTAAATGTTTCAGTTGTAAAATCTCCTAGTCTGGAAAAATAACAGTTTTTACTGCCTATAATATCTGAGTAGTAGAGTTTTTACTTTACAATTATTAAGGACTAATGTAAAATAAGCTTTTTCTTTTTTTTAGCAATGGAGGTTCAATACTGCTGAATAAAGTAGAACTGTTACATGTCACCTAAGCTATATCTCTTGCAATATATATGCAGTTATAAAACACTGCAAATTAACTATTTGATATTTTTAGAACTTTTACCAGCATTAATACACATATTAAATTACATTCTGTTTACACTTGCATTTGTAACTGTAAGAAATGGGAAGTGTAATTAATATTTAAATGAAAATGCCAGTCTTGGAAACATTTATGGTACGTGCCTGGAAGAAAGGACTCTTCAAATCCTTGTATTTATTGCTTACTTACGGTTTTTGGCAGGCTTTAGGTGAACCAGCAACTAGTAACTACAGTTCTGACTATAGAAAAATACAACTACTCCCCATGATGTCCACTTTAGTCAACAAAAGTTGATGCTGGACAAGAAAAATACCTCATCTGTACACACAGTTACTATGTACTATTTTGTAAGTTTTAGAAGAGATTATAATTTGTAAATCCACATTGATTTTCTGCTTGTTACTTACTGTTAAATTTATTTTAAAACAGATTTTAGGAAGTTCTTTGCAGAAGAATATTTGACCAGAACTAGAGCATCATGATGACAACAAGATTCATCTGTTTAATTCTAGTAACTGTTGTGGGAGTTACTACAAGTGAAACACAGGAATTGGAAGGCAATGACAAGGAAAAAGATCAAGAATTCATTTATATGAACAGATATAAGCGTTCCAGTGACACACAGGACAAATGCACCTACACCTTTATTGTACCTCAGCAGAGAGTGACAGGTGCCATTTGTGTTAATTCTAAAGAGCCTGAAGTTCTGCTTGAGAACAGGGTAAATAAACAAGAATTACAGTTACTTAACAATGAACTTCTTAAACAAAAGAGACAAATAGAAACTCTCCAGCAACTGGTAGAGGTGGATGGTGGAATCGTTAATGAAGTTAAACTCTTAAGAAAAGAGAGCAGAAATATGAATTCTCGAGTCACACAACTCTACATGCAGCTATTACATGAAATAATCCGAAAACGTGATAACGCCTTAGAACTTTCTCAACTTGAAAACAAGATTTTGAACCAAACTGCAGACATGTTGCAGCTTGCAAACAAATACAAAGACTTAGAGCACAAGTATCAACATTTGATGTCAATTGCCAATAATCAGACAATAATAATTGCCCAGCTGGAAGAACATTGTCAAAGAATGCCATCCCTAAAGCCACTGCCACAAACTCCACAACCACCAATTAAAGTGTACCAGCCTCCTACTTACAACCGCATTAATAACCAGATATCTACTAATGAGATTCAAAGTGATCAAAACTTGAAGGTTCTGCCACCTACCTTACCAACCATGCCTGCAGTTACTAGTATTCCGACTTCAACTGATAAACCGTCTGGTAAGTAATATTATTGATACATTTACATTAGTTTATGCTGACATGCAGTGGGCAACATTCTAATTGTAATAACAAAAATGCAGTCAGAATTTATTTTGCTAGCGAATTTTACATACGTGCTGTCGTACAAACATAGAAACAAAGCAGAAATGAACTGTGAATGTCTAAGATTCAGACACACTAGCCCCACAGATTTATTTTTCTCATGTTACTTTGCCACGACAAAACCATTATTTATATTACATGTATGAGATAAAGAACTTTCAGAAAAATCTTACTAATTAACAGTCATCTAAATTTTATTTACCTTTGCTCAAGACTGAACTGCTACAATTCATGACATCTGAAAGAACTTGACACTGTGTAAACATTTGTGATGTTATTACAATTTTGTTGATCTAGCAAATGATAATGTGCTTGTGTAATTAAAAAAGGAATACGTTGTCTGCTCTGTCCCTTATACGGGGCACTTGTGCTCTAGACAGGAGCAAAAGGAAGCAAGTGGTGGAATAGCAGGGGATATTATACAGCCCTTATTAAGAGTCTTAGGAGTTCTGCCACAAGCAAGATTAGATGATGAGAAATCACATTAGAGATCAACTGATCTACATGGTAACAAAAGTAACAGGTAAAGAATTCAGTTTCACCTATGGTCCCACATTTGAAAAAACCCCAAACCTGAAACAGTTCAGGTATGTGTTCCATACAAAAAAGGTCTGCTTTTCACTGTGTGGACAAGACCTACCTTCTTCAGAAAAAAGATAGGGAGTCACAGATCTCTGAATTCAGAGCTAACGAGAATAGAGTAATGCAGGGGAACTGCACTCAATATATTTCATGGCTATTTCCAACATATTCCAAAGGACATCAACAAACTTTTTAGGATTATCAAATAATGCAACTGCCGCATGTTAAAAACCAAACCAAAACACCCCCAGCTTGTTTCTCCATGGAAATACAATGAAAGAAACTTGAGCAAGGTCTCTCAGCCCAAAGCACTGAGTCTCTTAAGTCTCTAAAACATTTTGCTACAAAGCAGTATTTTCACAGAATTGCCAAAGATGAACTCACCAAAGCTTGCATTGTGGCATGCAGAACCTCTGCCAGAAATATCATGAGTCTGATGTACTATGTAAGGAAAAATTCTCAGAAGAAAATCAGGGCTACTGCAACTCCTTTGGTGCAATACACTATGGCCTCCTTAATAATTACGTTTCAACTTCAATCTCAAAGTCGCTTCAAGCTTCAAACAGTATTCCCCTATCTCAATGGAAGTGAAATACCTTTCCCCTTCATTGCCTTACACTCTTTGAAAACTTGTTAATTGGTCCACATCCTCCTTGTGCTTTCAAGTCCTTAAACTGGAGCTTAGGATTCACTATCCAACAGCAGAACAGAAAAGTTACTTCAGGTACACAGTACTTTTGCCCATCTATCCTCATTCATTTTCCTGCTTTTGAAAAGTAAACCACTAATTCAGAGCCAATTTGCAATGTTGTAGAACTCCCAGATCTTCACCTGAGGAAGTGCTGGTTATCCAGCTGTTTTTCATGTTGATCTCCAGAGGTGCCTTTAGCAGTCCATAATTCTAAGACAAGATTTGACATCAGCTCTTTCTCCCCAGAGTATGTAACTTATCAGAAAAAGTTTCATGCTTCTTCTGTACAAACTGATTGTAATATTTTCTCATATTTTCATATTGCAGCTTTTTATTTGTTCAAGCAAGTTTCCAACAACTGAAGCTAATTAAGCTTTAATTTTCAGGGTATCTTCCTTCTCCTCTCCTCCCATTTCTCTTCAGTCAAGAAACATTTAATACCTTTTCCTCATCCTCCAGAATGTTCACCATTCACAAAGCACCTCTCAAACAAAACCTCTCCTTACAATTAATGCCATAAATGATGCTTTAGTCAAGTGTCTGGAGGGAACTAGAAAAAAAAAACCACAAAAAGACACCCACGAACAACATCCCACAGAACAAACAAAACCCACCACAACTGCCCAGCCACTGGAAAAAATACACCTGTATTTTATCCTGTCTTTTCCATACTATGTATTGAGTCCTCAACCTTAGCCAGAGCTCCTGGCTGTACTCACCATCTGATCACGGCCAAGCTGTGCAATGAAAACTGAGGCAAAATACAAGAAAAATAGTAAATGTCTTCTATTAATCTGCTGACAGCCTTCCTTTCTCAAAAAGTAGTAGACCAATATTCTCACTTTACCAGAGACTTACTACAGTCTTAATACTCTCAGTAGCTTTACTATTAACTTTGTCCACACTGTTTCTTTTCTGGTTGTGGTTTTTTTTGTTGATTTTTTTTGGTGGGCGCCCCATTCTTGGAAGTGTCCAAGACAAGGCTGGATGGGCCTTGGAGCAACCTGGTCTAGTGGAAGATGTCCACGCCTGTGGAGAGGAGGTGGAATGAGATGAGCTTTAAGATCCCTTCCAACCCCAGCCTTTCTGTGATTCTACGACTCCCTAGAGACGATTTTATCAAATATACCCACCTGAAAGTCAGGGAGTTCTCACTTTTTCAAGGGAAAATACCTTAGTCAAAATTTTGAAAAGTTACTATCTGACAAAAAACCACTTGTCATGGAAAAGTAGTAGCAGACTCTACTTTGACATACTTCTAATAGTTCATCTTAAATCACTTTCAGAAAAAAGAATCGTGTGCCGCAGAGCGCTGCTGCCATGTGCCGTGAAAGAAACGGCA
>VYZT01040780.1:0-65027 GCA_013400735.1 Pomatostomus ruficeps
TGAACCAAAACCAAGTAAAAATATCAATGAACATGGTGTTCACAAATCAGATGAACAAGCTTTAATTATTAGAAAAAAACTATTACTTGTCACTGTGATCAAGGTTTGAAATGAAGCTATATTTATAGCATTAGCTTTCATTCCCAAAGACTAATGAATCAGGGACACGACATTTAGAATCACATTTAATTTTATTAAGAAATACAAAAACAATGGAATACCAAATTTGTCTTTTTTCAAGTCACAGAAGTTTCAGTAACATCCAGGGTTCCTCTGGAAAAGAAATAGGTTAATCTGGATTTATTATAAGGGAAAGAATTCATTATAGTAAAAATAATGTTCTGATAAATTACATGTAAATTATATTTTGTCAGGAAGCTAAAACTGACAATCAAATAAAAATACCCTGAATAGTCATTATGGTAGCACAGATGTTCTCCTGCCCACATTTCACTTTGACTTTTTCTATTCAAGCTGCTCTAAAATAGATAATTGAATAAGAAGCTCTAACAGCAGGCTACAGAACCTTTCTGTCCAACTCAGGCTCACAGATCTTTCTATTCCACCTTTATTCGCAAACCTGTTGTTGCTGGGCTACATTTCCTGGATATTGAACATGGGGAGCTCTATTTTTAAAAAAATGTGTTTTGCAGAAATATAAGCTCTGCAGCTGTTATGGTGCCTTTTTTTAAAGCACTCTGCACTGCATACTACTAGTATTTCATGGAACTTGACTGAGGAGTTCAAAATGAGGGCAAATGTGAAGTTCTCAGAAGATCAACTAATTCAATAGCTTGGAGAGAGTAAGTGCTCCAAGAAATCACATTAAAATCTGTTAAAAGTGCTGAGTCAACAACAAACTTTGCATACAGAGTCTGTTAACTGGTTTCATGGAAAATTTTTTGCTTGTGCCTACAAAACTTTGCTTTTTTCTCCTGAGAGCTATTAAGGGATTTTGTTTTAAACAGGACTTTGCAGACCAGACCTCTGCAGCCCAAAAGCTCCCAAGAGTTTGGTGCCATTACTTGCTTAGGAGTCATATGATTCATTGGTCTTGTCAGTTTGCTATGTTAATGGGGAAAAAACAACAACAACAACAACAAAAAAAACCAAAAACCAACCAACCAAACAAAAAAAACAAAAACCACACACAAAAATGAAACAAAAAACACTTCAACAAACAAGCAGGCCCAAAGCACCAGATTCCTAAGCAAAGCAAGAACTGGGAAAATATCACAGGGAATTGACAGAAATGTTTCCAGTGATCCAGACTGGAAGCTGCATTTTTAAAATTAAACACAAGCAAATATCACAGCCAAGGGTTACTTGCACCACTGCCATTAGTATTTATCTCTTTTTCATGGAAACTCTTCCATTCAAAACTATGCACTTGGAAAATTTCAACTGTCTTACTTGAGGCCCAGGCAGAACATGGACTTACCAAGTTCTACCGCTATGTACATATTGCCCTCCAGTATTGCTTAAGGGTAAAGCTATCAATTCTACTTCAACTCTCAAAAATTTCTGTGACTGACAGAGTAGAACTTCACCCTTCCACTCCAGCAGAACTTTAAGCATCTAAACCTCTTTGAGATGTAAACCACTGTCCTAAAAACAACCCATGACATGGTTCTCTGCCCCACCCCATTGTGCACAACCCAAAAAGATTGGGCAGCTCAACATGGACGGCCAAGAAATGGTGAGGATGTCCTCCCTGAGCATGACCCACCCTGTTCTTTCTCTCCACATGCCAGTCAGGATTGACCACATCCACTTTTACTGCAGACAGAAAAATTGATAACAGCATTCACATTCACATGAGATGACACTGTTCCTTGCCTCATGCTCAATCCAGACCAACAGATGGAAAAAGCTGAATTTTGTACATACTGAAGCCCCATCACATAAGCCAGACCTCTTACCAGGAAGTCAATGCCTTTGTGAGCCAACCATCCTCAGCAAAGAGTCACAGTCCACAGCAGTCACCTCTGAAGCCCCAGAAACTCCATGTGTGGTCACAGAATCACAGGATGGGTCAGGCTGGAAGAGACCAGAGGGGATTATTTGGTGCAATCTCCCTACTCAAGAAGGGTTGTCCCAGAGTACATGGCACAGGATTCCATCCAGATGGTTCTTGAATATTTCCACTGAGGTATTCACAGTCCTACAGGGAGCTTTGCACAGAAACCCATTTGCAGGCTACAGGCTGGGACTGTATTTCTGAGAGCTATATACATGCTATGCATCTACAATGATTTTTCCTTACCTGCCAGACCTTTAAATGAGAAAAATCTCCTGCCCTGGCCTCAGCCAGTAGTCATTTTGTGTTTAGAGGTAGTCCCTTACAAAAATACTCTCAGAGTCATTATTTCTGCTCTTTTTTCCTTTAATTGGAGTAGATCATTGTGGCTAAATGAAAGCATTTGAGGTCAGCTGACTAAATGCGGTAGCATTTTAGCTGTCAGCACTCCAATTTAGAATAAAAAAGAAAGCTACACCAATAAAAGTTTGAAAGGCTGAAATGGGTTGCTCCTAGGACAGAGATTCACTTTGAGCTGTTCCAGGTATTATATATTTCAAAATCCCACTCACAGCTATTTAATTAAATTCACTTTTTACTTTCCTTCTGAGACATCAAAGTCCCAATATCTGCCCTTGAGCAATAAGTCCTGAAACAACAGCACGTATCTTTACTGAGAAAAACTCAGGCTAAGTCCCAAAAAGCTCCTTTGGATCCTCCTTGCCGGAAAAGGAGAGCAACTGAGGAGTCTTCCAGAAAATAAAAAATTAATCTGGTCCAGAAAACACAATTCTTTTGGAATTGTCTAAAAAATAGCTAAGTAACATGTCACGTCAGAGCCTGATGGTACAACCCCAGCTTGATTATCCTAAGCATCAAATATATCATTTCCCCCAACTCTGTTATGCGTAACTTTGTGTTTTTAATAAAAGGATTCATAAAGATCTTCCAGAATTGTGAGACTGTGTTAGATTTCCAGTCCAAAGGACTTCTAGGGATAGTTGAAGAGTATTTTCCTGCTGTGTCTGAGAAACATGTGTGACACAAATGGCTAATGTAAGGAAAGCTGATTCTTACACTGCCTCCCGTGACTGATGTCTTGACATGTCCAGCAAATGGCCAAGGGGCTCAATTCTAGCAGCTACTTGTGAGTGTGGAGGGCTTTGTATACAGTGCTCCGCACTGCTTCTTGCCTGTGAGCTGCAGTGCTTTTTTTAGTAATTGCCTAAATGAGCCCAGTTTTAGAGGTTCTCCACAGCAGTGAGGCTGTCACATGCTGACCCAAAAATCTCTGATCCCTGAGGCAGATAAGTGACCACTGTGCTGCTTTTCCTCTCAGGTTTCATTACCAAACTACCTCCGGATACCATAGTTCTCGGAACACTTCCTGCCACAATTAACTGCAGCCCAGGCTTTCTAGGGTACATAGGTGTGTACCTTCCTACCACCCATTTCAGCCTGTGTATCATTCAGGAGAGCTACTGGGGAAGAACATGTGAGAACTATCTCAGTCCCTCTTTCTCCCTTATTTTACAGCCTGGAGCTGATGTGATGAGATGCCATAAAAAGCCTAGAGGAAGGCAGAGTGGAAAGCAGCATGTCTCCACTGCACATCCTCGGCTGCCAGCACTCACTGGCGTAGATGCTTCCTGAGCCAGAGCTCACACCCAGGCTCTCACATGTGCCTATCTGCCATGGGCTTGACTAACCCTTTCTGTGACCCCGTTCACACCTTTGGCCTCCAAAACATCCTATGATGACGAGTTCCCCAATTTAAGCATGCATTGTGCAGAGAAGGACTTCCTCCTCTTTGTTTTAAACCCACTGACTGGTATTTCCACTGGGTGTCTCAGACTGTGAGATCCCAGTGAACAGTCATTCCCTGGTTATCTCCTCTGTACCATTCATATTTTTTTTAAATAAACTTCCTCAATCTTTCTCAGCCCTCAGAACTCCCTCTCATACTGAACACAACTTACCTGTACCACAGAAAAGCACTCAAAAGTCTCAGTTCGATGAAACAAAATCTTACATACTCTTATTCCTGCTTTGTTTACATAAGTTTCCAAGTTATTCACTACCTTCAACTAAACCCAAGAAAGCTGAAAAATACAAGGCCAGAAGTGCCGTGCTTACATCTTAAACTGAATTAGGATTTCCAAACCAGAGCCTGATGAATCCCCATATACACACACAAGGACCACACCAGTCCCCTTTGGGACCAAATGTTCCAAAAGCCTCTTGCAGCTCAGATACCAGAAACCAGCACTGATGTTGCCTTGCTCCAGGGCAAAGATCCCAGACCGGAAACCTGCTCAGGTACTATTGCAACCACAGATCTACACCTGAGGACTTCAGCATCCAGACCTTATCCTAGTGCTTACCAACACACCCAGCACCCTGAAATGCTTGGTCCCAGTAAAAAAAAGACCCCACGAGATTAAAAATCCATCTCATAGAAATTGTCCATCAGTGGTGAATTTGAGTGATATCACCATGGCAGCAAACAGTAACTGAGCAGTGGTACTAGAAGCATCTCACTTGCAGCCACAGGGACAAAATGAAGGTGTGTTCCATCAAGCAGGAGCAACATAGGAATTCACACAGTTGTAACACAGTTAGGAGAGATTCCTGTTTTCATGAGAACAATCATAGACATTTAATGCTAGACGTGTATTTAAAACTGAGATTTGTACCTAGTTTCTTAGTTTGCCTTCTTCTGTTCTAATGTTGAAAAGATGTGAATGTTACGACCTCAATCTCATTTTATGGGAATAAGGTTGTCAGAAACCCAGGATAGCTCTATCACTAGAGCAAAACCATGCATGTAGCGTGTGTTTGTATGCATGTATTAAGGCTAGGGGAGAAAAATCTATTACAAAAAGATTAAGATGCTTACAAATATCAAATAGCAAGAAGAAAACCCTGTGTTCGCTGAACAGGAATTAAGCTCTAAGCAAAAAGTAGGAGACTATTTTAAAATTGTAACTGTGCCATTTTGAACTGAACAAATCAGGTGATACCCAAAATGTAGTTAAGCTAGACTGACTGTTTAAACACAGATGAGTAGTACATCTTGTGTTAATTGTTGAAGTGCAGCCTCTTCAGGCACCATAAGATTTCCAGCCAGGAATCCCCAGCTGGTTTATGTCTCATTTTGTATGTTTGCCAGATCATTGCTGTACTCAGCACCACACTTCCTCCTCTCAAGGGCAAATCCTCCCTGAAAATAAGCAGCAGCAAGCACCCGAACTCACAAGGCTGGTGGCAACGCCCTGGGGAGAAGGATCTGGTTCTGCTCCACCTGGTGCTGGCAGTGCCGCAGGGGTATTTCCAGAGTCCAGGACTGCAAGTGGTGGTCCCAGCACATGACAGCACTGCTGTGAGCACCTCCAGCAAGTGTGCCTCTTGCCATGCCCATCTCACCAGTATGCAGAGCAGCCCTTCCAACATCTCAGAATGAGCTGCCACACAACGGAGGGAAGGACAGTTTGGTTAAATCAGCTTCCAGGAGAAAGGAAGCCTCAGTTTCTGTATTCCAGCAGACCTCAGATTATACTGAAATGGTATGTTGATACCAGGACGGGCAGAAAAGGGGCGAGTGTCTGGAACAGCCCAGGTACAGCCATACTGAGTCCGCAGCTGGGCAGGATGGGGGGTCTTGCCAAGGAGCTCTGACTACCCCTCGGCTCAGCCAAGCACGGTCCCCTGGGCAGTTCACAGACAGGTGTCAAAATACTCGAGGCAACATCAAGTTCCAGTGTATCAGACTCATCATAACTACATTAGAATCACATTTTGACACAGCTACAGGCATTTATTTTGCAAGGGGTTATCCTATGTTTCACTTCTGCAATTTAATAAAATAGATGAGGCCATGATGAATATGGCAAAAGAGAGAAGATCACTATGCAGCTCAGATACCCATCATTGACCTAGAGAGCGATAATAAGTGAGGTTAATAGTGCTGCTGAGAGAGAGTTCAATGTGCTGAATGTAGATGAGATCTGCAGCCAAACTTCCGGAAGATTTCACACGGCATAAGAACCTGCATCACAGTTTCAGACTGGATCCAGCTGAGCACACCAGTGGGAATAATATTGTCCAGTTTCGACCCTAGTCTCCCTCTGCCCTGAAGAATCTCACTGTGCAAACTCTTCTCTCCATGATGTTGCCGCAACATACACATGCACACACATACACACCTACTGGAAGCTCTTTAAATGTTTCCTGTTGCTTCCATGCACAGTAGAATAGATTAATCCCACAGAGATAGTACTTGTGAGGAAGCTAGCAGACCAAGGTAATGTAAATGCTGGAGCAGAGTAAGGGAAGGTGAATATCACAGTCTGCTGATTTATAATTACACTGGTTGATCTTGCTAAAATTTTGTAGAAATATACGTTATTTAGGCAAATCTCAACCTGTCCTCAAGTCAAAATATTCCTCATATGACAGCAAGTTTAAACAGTCATCATTTACTATTGTTTGATTCCCAGTGAATCACTAAGTGTAATTTCAAAAAATTCACTAATAATGTGTTGGACCAAAGTAATAACTCCCTGCAAACACCAGGCAAATAAGATGCTTTACAGTTCTGTCCCTTCTTCCACCCAGAGAGCACCCAGCATTTTATGCACTCATGAATTTACACTCAATGTCCGTAAAGCCAGAGGAGAAAAAAAATTTGGAAAAATTAATCTCTAATACAGAACTGTAACATAGTTGTAAAAAATATAATATAAATCTATTTTAAAACAGATTTTCTTTTCCACAGGGATTTTCCATTACCATATTTCTCATCATTAATATTAGTTGCAAAATATGCTCCAAGTTGATAAGTGTTAGTAGTGAAGAGCTTTAAAAAAGCTGATGCTAAGAGAACCTTGAGTCACTTTGATGCTTCTCCAAAGACAAAACATACTGTATCTAGAGTAATACTTCCACAATATGTTTCTAGTTATTCACTGCAAAGCTGTTAAAATAGTTGTATATGGCATGACATCGCATGAAACAATAATTCTCCAGCAGTTTAAGTAGCATCTCTTTCCAAGGAGAAACAATAGTTCCACCGCCTTTGGGTCTGTGGACATCCCAAACATCTTAATACTCAAATGACAAGCAAAAGGTTTCAAATTAAAAAAAAATCTCAGATGAAAACCTGTTGGCCTTCCAGTAGATTCCAGAAGGAGATTTAAATCATTCATACCAAAGTGATCAATATTCCGCATGGCACTTCACAAAGGAATTAAAGAAAATCAATTTCCTACAGACCTTCCTATTCTGAGCTTTTTTATGAGTCAATGACAGCTGAAGTGTTTGCATCACCAATGAGGTCTTTCAGCACATACCTCAAACACTGCACAAGATCTCTCTTGGGATGCATAAAACAAACTCACTTGTTTTGATGTGCCGACTTCAGAGCAACAACCAGAAAGCATGGCTGCATTACACCTCTCATACGTGCATACACATATATCCTTTTTTAAACTAACCTGTATTATGCAGAGTAACATGTTTTGCTAGCACTCTGAGCTTAGCTGCATTCATATGGAATACCCCAGACTCCACAGGAATCAAGAAAAGCAAAGGCACAACTACGTGCTAGACATTTTAAATCCTCAGAGCCTGGAGGAACAAAGGAACAGTGTATGAATTGCAAAGTATATTATGGCTGCTCTTTTCCTCGTAGTAGCTACATATACCCTAAAATTTGAAGGTTTAGCTTGTCAGGTCTCCAGTCTAAAAGTGTAACTTAGCATGGTAAGCAGCAAATTTCACAGGAGAGATATGCAGAAAAAAAATATGGAGAGAGCCTTACTCATGCCCACTGCCTCTAATAACGAACCAATAACCCTGCTAAAAGGTTTCCCTTCCAGTGGGACCCCATCTCTCAGAAAGCAATGCCTGATGGGACCACTGCCTGTGGGCAGCCTTGACTGCTCAACAGCATCTCCCACAGGCTGCAGGAGTCTCCTGCTGACGGAGAGCACAAGAGTCACAGAAATCTTTAAATTCCCTGCTTCGTGCTGGGAGGAAACTACAGTTGTACACACACCCCTCTGCAGCCTCTAGCTCTGAGTGGGTTGGTGTCTGTGATCCTCCTCCTGCTGCTGGCATGCTGCACATATTCCTCTCCTGTGATCTGCTTTTTCACCATAGTTTTTGAAGACAGCTTGCTGTGTCCTGGATTAGTTTACCAATCAAAAGTTCACTGTCACAATCTTAGAAAATACACTTTTTTGGGTTTCCCTCTTACCAAACATGTTAGTCCTTAGGAAGCCCTGTGCCAGTTCGGGTGCTTTGTGCAATACCCAGGAAATTTCTAAGGTTTAAGCCCCAAGGTTCTGACAAAAATTCCTCTTAAAATTTCACCTACAGCTAGCCCACAGCTCTGCAACAGCTGCAGGGTTTGCTCTGTTGGTAGCTTTTTGTCCCCCTTGCCGGGTGACTCAGCGGTGCTGTGCCCCTACAGGGCTCTGTGGGAGCAGAACGAACAGGGCAGGACGCACTTCAGCCTGCGGGAAAGTTCAAGCAACGCTCCTATCACGTATCCAAAATGTTGTCCATCACAGGGAGCCACCCCAGTGGGTGCAGCCCTGTTCTGCCCCAAGGCAGCTCCCCCCGCCCGGGCCAACAGCAGCGGCGCTGCACCGGTAATCTCCTTTGTAGACACCAGACAGGTCCTGCTCTCCTGCCGCTTGCTTCCCTTGAGTGAAGGTTTCGGCTGAGTTTATCTTGTCACAGCTGAACTCTCCTTCTGTGCCTGATTTACCACATTTTTCTACCCAAATTACGCCAGAAAAATGCCACATAGAGATGCAAAATTGGTGAAGTAAAAAGGCCCTCCAGACCCAACAGTAATCAAATCAGGGTATGTGGGTATCATCTCTACCCCAATGTTTGGTGTTTGCATTGCTGTTTATGCAAACTGCAGGGTTTGGGTATTTTTTTAAATGAACATACAACAAAAGAATATTTGCAAAAAATATCATTTTACAGAAGAAAAACAGTCACCAGTGACCATACCAACAATAACCGCATCCAAGCATTCAATAGATGATTTACAACAAAAATATTTTTTGTGTAAAGACAAATGTTAGGGGAAAAGCCCTTGCTGATGCTACTGCACTTCATTATAAAAGCCGGACCATCCCGTTAACTGGCTAGATGATCCAGTCATTAAAATAAATGAGCTATACTTTTCCAGAGCTAGAAATTCAGGAATCCATACCACCCTGTTATATTACAGTGAATAAGAGGCTGTAAATTATGCAGACATGTAGTTATAAGCCAATCAAAAAGAAAAAAAGAAAAAATATATTAATTCTAAGGAGTCTCTTGTTTTCTTTCTTGCTTTTTTTCCACAAATTATTATCCATCAGAGATCCCACACATTCCTCAAGAAGCCCTGCAAAATTATATGCATGAGATGAGCCCCTCAAACATAATAGTCCTTAAACCTTAGATTAAAGGTTTAAATGCTTTTTATTCATGAAGTGAGTAAATTAAAGGCACATCTAGGGAAACACAGATATTTCTGCACAAGAATCTCCTACCATCCTTACAGTTTCATTATCATTTTGTAGTTTTGAAAAGGAGGTGAGGCAGGCTGGATGCTTGAGAGCCATCCCAGACACTTGTAATGTACAGTGGCAAATGCAAACCTTGACGGAACATGTACTGAAACCCAAGCACACATGTACTCTGGGCAGGGAGCTTCTGCAGGCTGGCCCAGCTGCAGGCTCATATCTTTCCTCCTCCTCTGCCCTGCAGAAAAGGACACCTGGGTCTTTCTTTGCATGCTCAATGTCATGGCTGATGTAGAGAAAAGACTAAGGGTAAGTAAATATTTTTTTCTTCCAAGGGTTATATTTGCCTATCCATTACATACCTACTGGCATCAGCTAGGACCAACATCACTTCAAAACAACAACTTTAGCCCCAAAATCTCTGCCACCCAAGGCAATGGACTAAAGTGATTATTACTCGTTCGAACTGTCCAGACTGTCCACCAAAGAGATATATATTTGGACTAGAGTTGGTTTTGAAGCATTTTATTGTGAAAATTTCAGAATGAAGGAAACCTGATTATAACCTACTATAAACAACTCATTTCAGGGAATATGACTCCACAGAGAACAGTATTATCAGATACTTTGGTGAAGGTGAGATCCTATAAAGTTACTGCATGTGACTTCAATGTATATTCCTTGCTGCTATTTCTTAATTGAATTTACTATTAGCATGTCAGGTTCTACCTTTTTTCTTTAGTTTTTGTCAATCAGGCTCATTGGTTGAAATTCACAATCATTCATATGAATGAGGAGAAGTTAGGTCCTCCTGTACAGAATAGGATTTAGGAAATGCTCTTTTACTTCCTCTTCAGAACTTGGCTCTAAATTCCTAATCCTGAATAAGCTTTTTCCTTCTTTTGAACCAGACAAAGCACAGATCTAGGAGATGTAGGCTATTTGGGTAGAGCAGAGGTATGTATGCTCTTTGGCTAATCAAAAATTCTTTGGGAGAAGTATTTGAGGCAACATGTGCATGACTAGGAAATGATAGGCAGGCATATAAATATGCATAAGTGTATATTCAGACTTAATTTCTCATATCCTGTGGCTTTACCAGCCATGGGGTGTGGGGGTGGGGAGGGGGAAGAGAGGGAATAAAAATAAAAAGAGCCATGGGTCTGTTTGCTGCCCTGCTATTCAACATTTTCTCTGCCCTGCAGGAGAGACATTCAATCTGCATTCTAGGAAATGCACGACCCAAAGTGAAGAACATTGTATATATCTGAAAGCAACAACCCACACTGAAATGTTCTTGCATCTCTTAATAAATGGCAATTATTTGTATGCTATTTTCCATAAATGAAAATAAGCCTTCATAATGAGGTATGTAATATTATCAAGGTTTGCTGAAAAGAAGTCTTCTGGGAAGTACCAGAAATGCACATCCTATCCCTGAATTCTGGGAAATCACTTAAGTCTGATTTAGCTGACATTTGTCTAACAATATATGGAGGCAAATACCTTACGGTTGAAAGCATATTGGAAAGATCATGGCAATCTATTTGTTCCAGCAGTGGTTAAAAACAAATTATATTCCAAAACATGTGTTCCTTACCTACTTGTTTATGGCTATCTGACATACAGAGCTAAAACCCCTCATTTCCAGTTAAAAGAAACCTCACTTACAGAGCAAAGCTCATTTTTAGGTCTTTAGGCACAATCAAGTTGAACAAGCATGTCTCTGTCAACTAGCTTTCTGGTAGAGCGGTGATGTCCTTGAGGCTATACAAGACTTCGTGCAGCAGTTGCTGATCAAGCCCTTAGATGCTTAGAGAGTGCCATTTTGATAGTGTTTGCTGAAAGATCCTAATGGCTGCCAGGAGATGAATTTCAGAAAAAAAGACAATAACATTCCTCATTAAAACACTGGATTTGCCATGCTCATTTTAGATTCAGTTGAAAGAGCAACGAAATCACTTTCTATATAATAAAAAACATCTTTGAGCTGCCTTACAAGGCATTAAATTGCAAAAGAGGTCAAGGCTAAGCCATTCCACCTGAGAGTTTCCACATATTGTGAAAGAAGAGACTGGAGTATTAGTTTTGCTGGAACTGGACTTTGGAGACACAAAGTCAGGTGAAAGGGTTTGGAGAGGAAATTGGGGAGAGATGGGGCTTTCTGAATGTCTAACTCCTTGGAATTACAGTCTTTGGATATACTAAGAGCTGTACCCAGCGTGTACTTTTTCTCATTTGTTAAAAGAAATGTAGCCTTCATTATCAGAAAGGATAACCCAAATAAGCCAAATTCATAATCACAGTCTGCCTATACATGATACATAACCCCGTAAATTCTCTTCCTTACAGTTTGCAATTACTCAGTGTTTCAAAAATTCCTCAAGAAGCTGACTAAAGTTTCCAACTCTGCAAAAAACGTTTAGGAATTTACAAAAAAGTGTGACAATTACACTACTATAAAAGACCAGCAATGAGCTCACAGGACTCCAGAGACTTTTTTTCTGACTGTCCTAATTCTAAAAGTGGTCACTGGGTAGGGTACAGACTGAAGAGAGAATGAAAAATAGTCTACCAGTAACTGATTGCTTAAAATTCCTTGACGATCAGAAGGCAAATAAAGCTTCAGTGAGATGGAGGGAATACCTAATTACATGTAAAATATACATAAATAAATACATACCTGTTCTGGTAGAGCATGTACATAATACTAAGGAAATGTAAACCCATCTTTCAAATCAGGTCTCTGCTGCTATAGCAAAGTATCACACTTCTTTTGTGTGGCACTTGGGAACTGAGAAAAGGGATAGAACAGATAAATAAACCTCTCCTTTTGGTTGCCTGCCACTGGAGCAGACTGAGCCATTGCTACAATATGGAGTTCTTGATAAAATAACAAAAAATAAGGATTTGAAACATTTAAAGAGGCTTATCCAAAGAAAGATTTAAAAAGATTTGATCCAAAGAGACTGCTCATCTTTGCTGTTTCTCTGTCCACTCTTCTCCCCAAGGCCAGAAGGCCCATCGTGGCCCATCCATTCTGTTTCTCTGAACTGGTTTTTTTTTTTCAAGGAATAATGTAGAACATTTATGGAGTGAGGTCTCACTGTTTATTTTCATTAACTCTTTCAACTCTGAGCCTTTCATGTTCTTCTCTGAAATCCTAGGCAATTCATTTGCTGTTTGGTTTTCTATTTATAAATTATTGTGTAGTTATTGGATAAGTACTAGAAATTTCATTTGCATTTTGCATTTCAGGGCTTCAAGGATGAAGTGGGGATTATTTTGAAGTGCTTTTTTCTGTTTGTTTTCAAGACAACAGAACACCTTGAACCTGAACTATTTGTTGTTTCTCCAGTAAATCCTTCCATGCCTTTTTAGCTGAGCATTATTTTATTTAACTGAGGGGTTGGACTGCTCTATTTTTGAATTGGAACATGGTATCATATTCCTCTCAGGAGTTTTTATGAATATATCAGGGTTAAGTTAGAAGCTGGTTCAGGCAAGAGCACAGAGAGCATTGTTCATTTGCTGTGGCTACAGCTGGTAAGTAGGTATACAGGATTCCTTCTTCTTTCTGTACCAGGAAATAGGTATTTCTGCTTTCAATATCTCCTAATCATGTAAACTGCAACTTGAACAGATTTGCACTGGGCATTTTCCCACTGTACTTTTGAATACCACCAAACAGCAGACTGTACACTTGCGTGTAAAAACCTGGATTATACATCCATTCCATATGTACAATAATAATAATAATAATTAAGTTATCAATAATTTATATCAGACTGAATACATTTATGAAGCTACTGACAGAGGTCATCACATTAAATGCCATGTGTTCCCCAAATAATAAACAAAATCAACAGTTCAAAGTGTAGATGCCCATAAGCAGGCATTTGAGCTGACTGCTTCTTTATACACAGGAGTTTCACTCCTTGTGAATTTTACATGTGCTAGCTATTCCCCAAAACTTTAAACAGAAACATCCAGAAGCCCTGATATACAAAATCACCCCTATGTAGTGTCAGTAATCAGTCTGTCATAATTCCACCAGCTGTGCAAGAACACCATCTTCTCAAGAGCAATCATCTGTCACCTCAGGAAAAACCTAAAACCAACTCCCTCCAAGAAAAAAAAAAACATTTTGAGTCAGCTCTTTGCTGCCTGCAGTGGCTTTGGCTTTTTCTTGTTCTGAAACTCTCCCTGGGCCATGAAAGAACTACGGTAAAATGAAAAGTCTCTATATGCTTTTGATAGAGATTTGTGATCTTTGATATTGGGTCATGTATTGAAGTTTCCTGTGTTTCACTGACAGTCAAACTGTGCAGCAGACTTTCAGTCTTGACTTGTATGGACTGACGAAGTGGTACCTCTGATCACGAGTGCCTCAACCACCATAGTTGAACTACAAAAGCCTGCACTGATCATGAAAGATTTTAATGTAAAGTATTATTCAAAACAATAACATATGATAAAAATATAATTATATAAATAGCATGTTTTCATTATCATGGGTTTAAAATCCTCTGACTTGCAATACTTGCTCCATTTTGAGTTGGACCTGTTAGCCCTTAAGGCAACAGGCATTACATCACAGACTGCAGCTGACCATGATATCAATGACCAAGGTGAATGTCATGCAGACAATCCACCCTCTGGAAAATTAACTAACCATTCTACTCACTGAATCCTAAGAGGAAGTCTGGTCAGTCCCTCCGTGGAAGAGTCAGTGTCTGATAAAGGCAAAAAGCACAAAGAAGTTTAGCGCAGGTTTTTCTTTCCATTAGCAGTAATGTCTGTTCACCTCCTGCTAGTCCAAAACCTCCTAGTAGAAGACAGAGTCAAGGGTCCCAGACCTGCTGTCCTACATCATCACCCTTACCAACTCCAGTAGCTCCCAGAACACGTGGGAAGTCAGTCCAATGAGACTAGGGAGCAGCATGGAGTTTGCTGTAGGGTTTATTGAACATCATACACAACACATGAAAGCTCTGCATTTGCAAACAGTCATCACTTCAGATTTGAATTAGTTATAATCTCCCATTTTTACACGATCTCCATGTTCAGTCGCAGCACACACACAGAGCTGTGGGGTATGGAAGTCTCCAGAGAACTCAGCTGGCAGACTAACATAGAGATCAAATTTACACCTAAGAATGATTGAAGAGAAAGGGTTGTTGTAGTTTCACTGGGAATATCAGGAAGGCCTGGAGCAGCTAAAAATGTGAGATCAGAGCCATCAGGGAGCAATAATATAAACCTAAGAAACTGGAGAAGGAAGACAGAAGTGGCTTAGGGTGTACTTGAGGTAGTAGATCAAAGAGATGACTTCTGAATGAAATAAATCAGATCCAAAACTAATTGAGTAAAGGGAAGAGCAGGTAGACACAAAGACTGAAGCAAGTCTGGCTTCTGTTGCTATCTGCTGTTCAATCTGTACTGTGCTTACAAGAGTTACCTTGATTATCGTGGGGATATTGCAAGCAGGGCACTGGCGGAGATGCTGATGTTGACATGCACAGTGATTGTATCACAGGTGCTGCTTATTAAATAAAGTTGCATCCTCTGCAACTGACAAGGCACGGATGTTACTTGCCTGTTCTCTTTCCCTGTTCAAATCATACTTAGGTGGGGATTGCAAGAGAACCCAGGGAGCTTTGAACCTGAGATGCTTTGCTTCATCCTGTAGGCTCAGAGTCAGAGGTCATTCACTGGGGGCACTCAGAGGAAGGTGTTCCACGAGACAATGAGCTGGAAAGGGGCCAAGGAGACTTCCAGGCGCTTCACAACATAAAGTTGTCTCTAAGATTTAAACTGCTGAGGAGCAGGTCTCTGTACAAGCAAAGCTGTTTCATCGAGATCTTTCAAGTTTTGACACACAGTTTGATAAATCATATCATGAGATGAAGCAGCAGCCAATTTCAGGGCCTCCTTTTTATTT
The DNA here is from genome assembly GCA_013400735.1 of Pomatostomus ruficeps. Classification (NCBI taxonomy): domain Eukaryota; kingdom Metazoa; phylum Chordata; class Aves; order Passeriformes; family Timaliidae; genus Pomatostomus; species Pomatostomus ruficeps. Next base: position 15,497 of record VYZT01040780.1, read on the forward strand.
TATCTGTAGCACCCAAGGAAGAAGGGGTGAACTGGGACCATTCTTTTAGTTCTTAAAACCTTTGTCCTTCAGTATCCTGTTCATACCTTGCCCTAATCTTCTTTAATTGTGGTATAGAAACATCTCAACTATCCAAAGCCAATTTAAGAAACAAATCACTTAAAAAACATAGCGGTAAAACAGCTTTCAGAGAATCACAGAATCAGTTAGGTTGGGAAAGATCTTTAAGGTCTTCAAGTCAAACTGCTTTAGGCTAGAATAAATGAGGTTTATGACCAGGTCTGGTCCATACATCCTCAGCAGCAGAAGCTGAGGCTTTCACTGCAGAAAATGCTCTAAGAAAAGACCCCCACAGTCATCAAAAGCCTGCGAGAGAAAGACCACCCCTTCAGGTTAGCTGCCAGGCCAGAGCAAATGGGATCTTGTAGGTCTCTCCATGCATGCTTGGTGCAAAATATGTCAGTGAGACACTTGCCCAAAGTCAGGAACATGCCTGCACACCTGGCTAAACAGAGTGCTGGTGAGAGCTGCAGCTCTCATGGATATTGTCTCAACAATATTATAAGTGACTTCAGGCCCAAGTGTCACCCGGGCTGATTCACTGCAAACATAATAGCAAAATGTTACTGCACTGACTGCTCCAAACTGAGGATCACAAAACGAGGCAGCCTATAACTTAGGCAGACTGAATAGGAAACATATTTTTCCATCCTACCACATCTCCCTGCCTCCCTCCCCCAGTTCTGTGATATGAACAATCACACAGATAACCTCCATTTGACATTTTCATCTGTAGAAATCCAGTGAGATGACTGATAGGCTTCTCACACACTAGTTTGTTACAGCAAGAGGACAGAAATAGGTATGTGAGTATTGCTGCATTTCAGCCCCATCAGTCAACTCAGCAGTGATGATGGGACCAAATGAAGTCTTTCCACTCATTAGATTCCTGTGGTCTACTACGTGCCAGGAGTTTGACCACAACTCCCTGGCGTATGTAGATGGCTTCTGTGAGTCCCAGGTGGTCTCTCATCAAAATGTATCCCAGGCCTCAGTCTGGTTAACTTTCAAGAAGAAATGACACCAACACAGTCATGGGCTCCAAAGCTGATTGTTTCTTTAAAAATACATAGGTTTTGGGGTAGAAACAAATGTTTGCAAACAGCCAACACTTGTGGAGTCAGAGATAAGTCAGAGCAAACCAAAAGAGACAGGGTTGTCTACCTTGTTTCGTTTGGGAACAACATAGAAGGAAGGCTTCTTTTCTTTTTTCTTAACCAAAAGAGTACTTTAAAAGTAAGACCTTAAAACCTAATAATTTTCCTTATTTTCAAATAAGAGGTATTATCACTTTCACATTTAATCTAATCCTTAGCCTCTCTGCTCTCTCCCTTCTCTCTTCTGGACAGCTCTCCACTGACACCCCTTAGACCCAGGTGACTGCAGAATTAAGGAAGTAATTCTTACTGTGAAAGCACGATAAAGCTCTGTTTTTATCAAAGCCCTTTTTCAATGGAATTTGATACTATTTTATTATTTGATTCTGCAAGAAAAACACCTTGAATCAATACAGAAATAATTAAAGTACCTGGGCACTGGTTAGATCTCCAGGCAGGAGAACAATGTCTCTCTGTTTCCCTCCCTTTTTACCACACTGCTGGCACAAAAAGGTACAAAATGTGCAAAGAAGATTCAAATGGATTCAATAAATCAGTAGAAAGAGTTGTAGCGCTTTTTTTAAAACTTGAAGGATGAAATATAGTAAAAGGACTGAAAAACGCAGGGAGGGAGAACTAGAAAAAGGCAGCAGATGTTGTAAAATATCTGCTTTCATGTTTCCTGTGCACCAGAAATGTGCAGACGTATGTTGGCAGAGCTACAGTCAGAGTCCACAGCAAGGCTACATCTTACACATCTGGAAGCTATTTGGCAGGGTGTAGAGTTCAAATGTTTTCTGCTTCAGCTGATTTCAGGCATACCTCTCAGTGACAAGCTGAGCTGAGGACTGCTCAACCAACAGACTTGTTGAAGAAGTCACTCATTGCAGTTCCAGCTTGCCTGCTCCGACTGCTGTCAGGAGCAGGCATGGGGCTGGGCTCTGCTCTTCCCTACGGCTAAGGGGTGCCAGTAACACTCAGCAACGAGAATGATAATAGAGGAACAGAGAGGAGAGCAGGCAGAAGAAAATGGCACCACAACTCAGCAGAGCCTGGCCTCGTATCAAGAAACAGAATGTACTTGGATGAAATCCAGGGTGTGAGTTAACTGGAGCGCAGAGCAAGCCATTCAGGAAATAAGAAGGTCCGCACTGCACAGAAACATGGAAGGGTCACATTAGAGCCCATGTGCATTTTTTTCAGAAATCCTTCTGTTTTAAAAAATAAATAAATACAAACAGAAAGAAAGGATCTGTTTCTTTGCCCTGAAAGAAAGGCCATCTTAAGCCAGCAGGGAAGAAGGGGCACGTTGCTGTGTCTGGGGCTGCCTGACATTGCACTAGCCCAGTATGGGAGCTTACAGTGGTCACCAGAGGTTAACTCTGCTTTGGTAAGAAATGTTTCTCAGCAGGGATGCGCTTCTAGAATCTCCTCATACTCCAGCTGGCACAATCCAGTGCCTGTGATCTATCTACCTGCTAAGCCTATTGAGGAGAGAGCAAGTCCCTGGTGTGGTGCATAATTTACATGTCATGATGAGCTTCCCAGGTGCAGAATACCTTGCAGTGACAAGCCTGCCTGACAGCTTGCTGTGACCAGCTAATCACCATGCTAACAAAGCCCTGCTGATGCTGCAGATCCCGCTCATGGCAGAGGGAAGCTTTCCCCACTTCACAGCACAGGTTCTGGCTGTGCCACCGTGGGAAACAGGCCAGGGACTTCACAGATGAGGAAAGATGTCTTGTGTGGCAAGGAGCCGGGGGACAAGCTTTACCCCTGTAAGCTGCCCTTGGACCACCCAGAATATATTTCCCTCATTTTATCTGGAGTCTCAACTGTGCACAGGAACTTAAAACAATACAGCCATCCTTTCAGTGCTTGACACACTTCAGGCTTGCAGTCTAGAGTATGTTACACACCTCCGATTCTGCCTTCATCTTCTCTGCCCTGAATCATCCTGGAATTACAACAGGGAAAGAGAGGAGGAATAGGATGAACCAGTATCAAAAAGTAGCATGCCAAGACATTATCACTGAATAACACTGTCAGTGTCAGGAACATTTTGCAGCAGAGCACAGTTCTTGCAACACCTCCACCTCCAGCTGCCCCACCTTCACCTCACTATTTTTATTTGCACTTTGCACCCTCTGACAACACACATACCCAGATGCAGGTGATGTTGCACTTCTGCTTTCTTCATTCCCCTTTAAAACTTGAAAAGCAGCAATATTTAGTCACTCAAATTATTGCTAAGAGCACGGACACTGGTAGGTTTGATCTGTGCATGCAATAGAAAGATGAGGGAATGGAAAGCCCCCATGCTGTAACACCTCTCTATGGCCACTGAAGTTATCTCTACCACCTACCCAGGTGGCTGGCTATATAGTCTCACTTTGGAAATATCCAGCAGCAGGGGCTGTCAGCTGGGCTTGTCCTCAGAGGGTGCTGCTCATCTACCTGTCAGCCCAGCCATCAAGTTGTGCACTGACATTTTCCCTGGGTCAGCATTTCCAAATATTTTCTCACTCTGACCCTACCACCTCTCTACCCCAGGCTGCTCCTTCCCTGGCTCCCCCATGCCATTCTACTGCACACCCTGACAGCTTCTCCAAAAAAAACATTCACTCCCTCCTCATCCCTCAGCTACCCATGCCCCAGCTGAACTCACCCACAGCCCTCCCATTCTGGTGCTGACATGGAGGAGCCACACTATTTCTTTAGCTGACATACTGAGAAGTTTGGTCAGGGATGAAAAAAGCCCAAGAGAAACACTAAGATGTTTTATAAAAACTTGAAATGACAGCAAGTCACGACGTTTAAACTGCTGGTTCTATACATCAAAAATACAGCCAAGATGAAGGAAGAAGCCACACTCATGGCAGGACAAAAATTCAAACCTGGAACAAGGTTAGAATACATTTGATGATGAAGGCAGGCTGAGAGAGTTAGGGTTGTTCAACCTGGAGAAGACGAGGCTACAGAGAGACCTTATAGCACCTCTCAGTACCTGAAGGGAGACTACAAGAAAGATGGAAAGGGACATTTACAAGGGCATGCAGTGATAGGACAAGGAGGAATGGCTTCAAACTGAAAGAAGGCAGGTTTCGGTTAGATATTAGGATGAAATTCTTTACTGTGAGGGTGGTGAGACACCACCAAAGGTTGCCCAAAGAAGTTGTGGGTATCCCATCCCAGGAAGTGCTCAAGATTAGGTTTGATGGGGCCTTGAGCAACATGTTCTAGTGGAAAGTGTCCCTGCCTATGGCAGGGGGCTCAGAACTAGATAATTTTCAAGGTCCCTTCCAACCTACGCCATTCTGTGAATCTGTGACTGTGGTGACTGGAAAATCTCAGCAGACTGAGACCCAGGTAATTCGTCTTTTCCCTACAAATAGCTTTACTAGAAAATACACTTGAACCAGAAATATAAAATCCACTTCTTTTTTCAACCTGCTGTACCTAGCTTAGCAATACCAACATGACATGGTGCTGTGTCAATGGACAGTCTGCAGAGGAGGAGTAGTTTAACCACAATGCCCAACTGTTCTGCCTCAGCACAGGAGCTCACCTCGCCTATCCCAGCCTAAAGGAATAAAGGAAAATGGTTTTGAAATAGCAGAGCACCCACTGGAACCACCCGAAACACCTGTATTTGGCTTCTATGTAAATACTCTGAATTACAAAACGAACTGCAGGTTGTGACCTGATAATTTTTCATCTAAAAGAAGCAAAAGCAGAGGCAAACCAGGAAACAAGCAGCAGTCCTCCAGCCTTGCAGGTGTAGAGAGCCAGATCAGGGAAAGCAAACAAATGCCTAAATCCAAGTTGGTGGCAGGAGCCCTGGAGCAAGGATGCAGCACGTGTGACTCAGAAATACATGATCTTTCCCAATGCAAGGAAAGGGGAGAGGTGTTTTGAGCAGTAGATCAGCTGTTTCCATCAAGTCTGCTTCAGAAAAACCATAAACCCAGCAGACTAATGTGCCTGAGCTCTCAGTCACAGCACAAACAACAGAGTTACTCTACCTTGGCAAGGGTGGTGCTAGCAGACATGGAGCATAATGATCTAAGAACATAAAGCAATGAGGTCTGTGGACAGAGGGGAACATATTTTATTAGACTCACTAGCACAGTTACAAAAATAAAACAGACCAGTTTTCAGCATGCAAGCTTTTTCTTGGGTCTGAAATGGAAGTGTGTTACCCCAGGGCAGAGCCATGACCCATGGCAACCACAAAGAATCCGAGAAAATAACAGGATACTGAAATTCAATGGATTATTCACGCATATTTGAAATATTAAGTAGCAGGATGGCTGCTGACTAGCACAGGGCTTGGCCAGGGGAAGAGGGCAGCCAGCTGCCTGCCAGGGGCTCTCCAAAAGCTGGTGGGAAGCAACCACACTGTGATGAGCAGAGCAGACCCTCCCACAGCTGACCAGCCTGGGACTGGGAATCCATGTGCCTGGGACACCAACAGCTGAGGTTCAAGCACTGCTCAAGTTCCCAGGCTCCCAGGGATTTTCCAACAACACGTCAATGGCAGCACGTAACTTTGCTCCCAGCCCTGATGGAAGTCCTCTTTATGAGCAAAGCTGCCTGGCTGGGTGAGGCTGCAAAGGCCTCACTTGTGTTAAGGCTGAGCTGGGAGCCTGTCAGCAGTTATTGCTGCAAAGTGCACAGCTATGGGGCCCTTTGGGGGTTTTAGAATTCTGCAAAAAAGAGTTTACAAGAGATAATGTTATTTTTTCCAGCTGTTCACAGAACTTGCTACATCTCTACAGAGCAACTTCTTTTAAAAGGTATGAAAGCCCTTCTAGTCAGCCTCAAGCACACTGAGGGGAATGCTCTCTTCCCGCTGAGATAAAGGTCTGGTGGCACATGAAGAAAGATCTGTGTTCCCTTGGAGAAATTACAAAACCCAGTGCATTAGTATTGTTCTGGTTAAGCAGAGGCCACTGCAACTGCCCTGCTTCATTCTGTGTTCTCTTTCTTGTCTTCTCTACAAAGGGAAAGATGATGAAAGCATAGTCCAGATCTGCTCCCACAGTCAGAAGTCAAGCAAGAGTATGGCAGAAGAGCTTGTGCCTGATTTTGAATGACTGCTGAGAAAGAGATCTGCACATGAAAGTTGGAAAAGACTTGGTCTGGTAGAAATAGATCTAAGTATGTATCTTTGGATGAAGGGATGAGACTAATTAGAAAAGGGAATGAGAAGACAGTAAGTAATAGGATTGAACACATAGAAACCAAAATTTTTGCCATTGACATTGTACAGCTTCAGATCTAGTACTGAATGGTGCTTTCTACCCTTCTTCTGCAGCAAGGAACATATCAAAATTAGAAAATTATGATACAGTCAGAAGTAATATCTAAGTTTCCAGGAAATGCAGGAATATGGATATCATTTACATATAAGGAATCATTGTAAAGAAGGGAAAAAGCTATACTTGAGTGCAAGATCAACTGTTGAGTTGCATGGCATAATCTTTATCCACAGTCTCTTCACAACAGGTTTTCTGCTGTAATGAAATCCCAAGAGCTGATAAAAAGTGAAGGCAGGCTGCCAAAACAAGTGAGGTACTGTCATTGCAGAGTGGCCTGAGTTCCCAGTGCTCAAGCTCACTTGCAAAGCTCAATACCTCAGGTAGGTGTTACAGCTGACGGCTGGTTTTCACTTACATGTGAAGCTCAAAAATCATCTTTCTATGGTCAGATAACAAGAGGACAGTTTACTATTTTTAAAAATGATGTACCTGGTGTTAATCAAATTGAAAATAGAACCCATTTCCTTTAAGTAACAGGGCCTTTGAGGGAAACCAAATGACATCAAATGATCTCACCATCTATCTTTTATCATTCGCCTCTCCTAGGATGCTATCAGCTGTGAATGCTCAGTGCCATATCCTCCTCCAGAGGCTAAAACTGCCTCAGACTCAACTCAGGAAGAAAAGCAAGTGTCTGAAATGCTACCACAGATGTAATCATCGTTCTGCTTCATGAAAAACCATGGGGAGCCCGGAGCACAGGTTTCTCTGCAGCCTTGCCTTTGGCAGTCAGCACTCTGGCCAGCTGGGGCTCATCTTCCAGACTTTGTAGGCAAAGACTGTTCTTCTGACAATGGAGAACTGACACCCTGGCATTGGTACCTGGTAATTGGTAGTTTGCCATTGCTGCACTAAGTGATTGCTCCAAAGACTGAGAAATTGGATACATTGGTTTTGCATGTTGCCAAAATGCAGCTAGAGAGAGAAAATGGTAGGCCTCTCTGCAGATCTCAAAGATGGAGAGGAGATATTTCTCCCAGAATGACAAGGAAGTTTTCCCATCACAGCCAACACCATAGAACTGAGAGGAGTACTGGGGAGAAGGGCAGCTTCAAGAAACCAAGCTTCAGTTGCCCTCCAGCTCTGGTTTTGACTCTTCTCCACTCTTAAGCTCAATAAAATTTATGACAATTTCCTTGTGTACTCAGCCCATGATCACAGCATGGCTGGAGTGACTTCCACAGAGACGCCTTACATATGACTGCTACTGCCATTGTTTGCTTCAGATCCAGTGCAGATCTGTGCCACACAAATTTGCCCTCTTGCTTCAAATGGACTCAACCCTTCCATTCCTGTTTGAAAAGTAACAGACTGAGCTTGGATATGAAGAGGAAGCTTTGTCACAGATCAGGGTTTTCTTCACCTTTAGGCGTAATACCTACACATGCATGAACACAAGACATAATTAGAGAAAACGCAAAACTTCAAAAGCATGTTTTCTTATTATCCCCATACCACAGATCTCTACCCTCCTTTAGTAACTTAACCTGGTGCTATAAACTAGCTGCAAAAGGCTTCAGCTCATATAACCCTGGCAAAACCTGCCCTGCCTTGCCCCACATGGCCCTGGGTGCTTGGTGCTATCCTGCAAGAAGGGACAGGATATATCAAACGCATGGGGCAGCCCAGTGTTCTGTGTGCTTTTCTAATTGATGCCAGATATTGGCTGATGGTTTGAAGTTTATATGTACTACGTCTTCCAGATCATTTTCCTTGCAGTGTCATGGGGCTGTTTTCATTTAAAGTGTGTCTTCCTTTGCTATTGTTTAACCCAGTCCTCTGTACTATTACATTTTTCCATGTTAAATCACACAGGACCATTTCTACTGAAGCATAGAGGGAATCCTGCTTTTTTACGCCAACTGCTGGCCATCATCTTATACACAGAGGGTTTGCTTTGTAAAGGCAGCAGTAACAGCCAGAAAGTTTGCTGCAAAAATATCTGAGGTACCGTCAAGGAGCAGGGACCACAAATCCTCCTAGGGATGATGAAGCAGGATGGCAGCAACACCAAGGCTTCATCTGGTTTAAAGGAAAATCTGTATCTCTTGCATCATTTCTACAATAAAACTTCAACATCATTGTAAATAATGACAACCACTCTTGCCATGGGCAGCTCCTTGCTTTTCTGTTTCTGCCCTTATTTGTTTCAGAGTTTACAGAAACAGATTCATGGGTGTGACAAATAAAGTTGTAACCAAATAAGTTGTTTCAGAGGTGACAAAAATTCATCTCTTCATAATTCAGGTCAAATAATGTTAGCCAAACAAAGGCAGGTGATCATTTTTAAATAAGTATTTTTACAGTGTAAAAATTATAATATTTCATTTGAGATGAAAGTAACACATTTGGTATCTCCAAAGTAAAATTTTTCTCTTTATTGCGTTTCACTGGAAAGGAAAAGACCACCCAAACTTGGGTGGTTTGCTTTTTTCCCCCTCCTTGGCAACTGAAACATAGTTCAGTCCAAACTTTCATTATTCATTCCATTACTTTCATATTCCTTTCCCACAATTCCTATTGTCTTCTTATGTACTTTCCAGTGGCTATAATTTCTAACCAAGACATAAGTTTGTCATTACATGAACCTCAACAAATGTATAAGAAAACAAGAAGGGACCATATAAAATTTGTTTTACTAATGTGCTTTATCAAACTGTGGAAAAAAGTGAAGAGAAATCAAGAAAGGGGGCACAGACAAAGTTTAATTACATATTTTCACTTGTGAATTATGACTTGATAACATGATGTTTTCTATGTAAGGCAGTATGAGCTGCAACCCCCTTTGTCTTTATCATTAGCTGATATTTGCAAGCTCATTGATATCTCTGCAGAAGACAGTCTTACAGAGGTACTGCAGGCCACATGGGTCCCTTCCAAAAGGCCATTGAGTGCTTTCATCTTCCCACATATGGGTGTGCCAAACAGAGGCTCAGGTCTTTCAGACCTGCAGAGATGGAAGAATATGAAACCAATGAGAAAGAAAGAAAAAAAGTATATATTTTAGGAAGCAGGAGCTATGGACAATTGCCCTACCACATTAGCAATCAACACCTTTTTCTGGCCACATCATCTACTTGAAAAAGAGACAGCAGGACTGTCACAAGCACAGGGGAGGATATAATCTTTATCTGAAATATTAACTACTGATATGGAGGTCTCTGAGAGCCTGATAGATCTCTCTCACCATACAGGTGATCTACAAAGCCATGCCATCGACCACCTCCCTTGGGCAGCTAGATAGAAATCCTTTTCCATTAAAACATCTCAAATATTTCATATCAGAATGAAAACTAGACCAACATTTTTGAAAGAAGAAGTCACAATATTGCAGTCTGAACCTTTGTTTAAAATAATTACCAGAAAAGCAACAGGCTGAGGTTAAGTCTTGTTTCTGCCACATTCAGAAAAGGATCTGAAAACCACACCTCCAGCACCTCAAGGGAAACCAGTGAGACATAGGCATGCCAAGCTGCAGGCTTTGCAGGGGAACCCTGGTGTGCAGACAAGAAACCCTGGTGCAAGTGCTACTGTTGAGGGATCCAGCTTTCAGGGTGCTTTGCAAAAAACATGGTGCCAAGGCTACAGGGCATGGTACAGGAAAGGTACAGACATTCTGCTGCTTAGCATCTGTGAAGCTGAAGAGCTTCAAACAATTATTATTTGTGTGAGTGAAAACAGACTTCACACACCACTTATTTTTTTCAAGAAAAATATTTCACTGAAATAACCTGTTTATTTGCTCTAGCTGCCAGAAAGAGAAGCCTGACCTCTTGTCTGCGGTGGTAAGCCAGTCAGAGGGTTGCAGTGTGCACCACAGGGCATATGGGTCTGAGCTTCTGTGTTTGAACACCTGGGATACCGGGGTGGAAGTGCTGCTGCAAAGGGAACATACAGTCCAACCCACAGTCAGCTACCTCTTTCTCTTGCATTTCCTATATATCGAGGCTTCCATTTTCAGACCTGCTCTACAGTCTCCTTGTTCTTTCCCATGAGGAATAACTGATCTTATGACTCTCAGTCCTGTTCAGGGAGCCTGGAAGCTACTCAGGAGATGCACTTTGACTTCCAAATCTGCCAGCATCCCCTGAAGCAAGGTGCTATGTTTAACCTGTGAGGGAGCAAGCAGATGAAGACCTCTGGAAATCTCTGCTTTATCTAGAGAGGAATAAATTGGAAGATATTAACAGTATTAAACTTAGCAGTAATACAGATTTGGATAACAGACAGCACAAGCTTATGAAGAAATAATTTATCAGATCACTGCAGTTGCTTGATTGACAGAACTGCAAGCTTGGTGGAACATAGCAGATGTTAAACAAAAGCACAACCTAAATTTGACCTCACTGCTTGGAGGCAAACAGGGGACCTGTTTTGTCTCACTAAGTGTCTTCAGCAATCATTTTTCAGCAAATGGAAGCTGCAATCCCTGAAGAAAGAAAGTGGTGCAGGAGAATTAGGTAATTCTCTTCTAGACTTTAGATGCACTCACTTCAAATGCATGCTATGATGAAATAGTAATTGCATCAGCTCCACACAGTCCCTCTTTGTGTGGTTCTGTGGGCTAGAACCGATTCTGTGTAACCCGTGAATCAACTAAGCAGTGCTTTCCTGTACCAGCTTTTCTGTAAATTCTCCTCAGGGAGGAGCTTGGGGTTGCAAATAAACAGTCCGGTTAGTACTGATGAAGAAGAGGTGGAAATGACATGCCACAGCTGTCAACTAATCCTGTTCTATTATAGGATTCTTTCTTTCAGGTTTGGCAGCCCACACTAATCCCATCACTTCTTTGGGGAAGTGCTCTTGGAGCAGAGCATGGCAACCTGCTGGGCAACATCCACGGCAGAAACAGCACACAGCTCCTCTGTGTTAAGCTCTGCACACAGCAGAGAAAAGTCACACAGACTCTGCCACTTCAGGAACACACTGTGAGAACAGAGGTCCATACTGTGTTAGATGAAATATTTTTGGGACCTTTGTTGTAGTCTCCTATTGATAATATTCAGTATGCAATTGCTGGCAGTGGGGATAACACAGAGCAGTGCCAGAGGAACAAAAGGGCAGCTGGAGGTGGAATCTCATTCTTTGAAAGAAGCTAGTTGGTGGAGGCCTTGGGAAGTTTCACACCATTTGGCTTAGTTTCTAACTATTTGGTTAAAAATCCGGCTTGTTTGGGCAAATTTGGTTCTTCCCTTTGATCTTCTTGATGGAGAAAAGCCACAAAGTGAGGACCATTTCAAGTAGGGCCATGAAAGACCTGTCTCTCTCCCATCAGGCTGCAGCATGCCGCTGAAATTACCACTTCTTGAATAAGTGGTTCTGCAGCATCATCTGTTTTCCAGTCATTTGAACATTCTGGAATCAATAAAATCAAAACATCCTAATATTATGTATTTTACTGCAATATTCAGTGCTTAGCTGGAGGAAGGTTGAGGAGTTTGCCGAAATGCTTTAAAATAATTAAAGTATCTTATCAGAAAAATGTTAAACTAATTTACTGTTCCCCTTCTTTGTGAAATTCCAGGAAAATCAACCTGATTTTGTAGAACTCTTCAGTTTTAATAGAAATGCTTGAAATTTCTTTCTCCAGCTGGACGTTTCTATGTTCTACGAAAAATGTCTGAAACTCTTTGTCATAAAATGCCAGAGTAATTGTACTAAGCTTGGAAGCTGGAAGCATCATATTTCAGATGCTTATTTAACACATTTGATAAAGCCCTTGATATCTTCTTAGAATTTAATTATAGTACATACATAAGAGAAGCAGCTCAAAAAAATGTTATCTGAGACAGGAATTCCTGCTGCAGCAGCAGAATAAAGTTTTCTTTGGGGATTAAGAGTTAGCCAATCCAGTCTACCTTTCCATATGCCCAAACCACTAGATCTCACCTGGAATTTTCAATTTCTCCCATATATCCACCCACGCATCTTTTCTACCCTTTTACAGGCTACATCTTGCTCATCTACCTCTTTACTAAGAAAAACCACCAAAGCCACATTCTCAGCAACACTATTCTTAGATTTTTATTTCCCCTGTAGGAATCGCACAGTTCATGTTACCATGAAACAGACTCACAGAAACTTATTTGCCCAATCTAGCTGCAGCTTGAACCACATTCTCAGCAAGTTGCATTTGATGGCTACCTTTGTTCAGACAAGCTACATACTACAAAGTCTAGTATTACATTCGTCAACAGACACACAAAAATGAGAGCCAATGGGGAGCAGTGGCATTTGGAGCTCATGACAAAGCCACATTAGAAGTGGTGAGATTCCAAACATTCATCCCATGTCAGAGTGCAGCCACAACTAATTGCAGAAGAAACTCTTTCCCAGAATACAAGTCTCTTATATTTTTCTTTCATTCTGCACCACCATCCTTGAAAATGAGCCAAGGCTCCTGTTGCTGTGGAAAGAAAAGTCATACCACCTGACATACCAAGAAAAATCTGAAGCCAGGTTGTCCTCTCTTCCAGTTTGCTAGTGCAAAATGCTTTGAAATATTTGTGTTGTAGACTCATAGAAGGATACAGCTGAAAAGAATTTGAAAAGCTATGAACTTCTTATCACTGCACTAAGGCAGAATCAGTTGCTCCAGTGTCACTTCTGGGATATGTGTCTCCCAATGGTTCTTAAAAACTGGCATCCTATTCCTGCAGTCCACCATCATTACCATTAGAAAGCATTCCCTATTTTAAAACCAGAAACTTCTTCACTACTATTTGCAAATTGCCATTCCCTTACTCCACAGCAGTTCTGCAGCAGCAAAACTTTTCTTTCTTCCATCCTCATTCTCCCCTTCTTTGGGCTGGAAAACCCTCAGTCTTTCACCATCAAACATTATTTGCTGCATCTCTTACTGCTTCTTTGTGGACTTTTTCCAGTTGCTGCCCAACTTCTCTGCTGTTGACACAGCTCCTGAGCTGCTTTGTCACAGGCTTGGTGCATCCTCCTAAAGCTCACACTGCTATCCTTACCGGCACTTTTTCCACATCCCTCTGCAACTGGAGGATAGTGTTCCCTCATGGTCACTTTTGAAACTAACTACATGCCCCAGAATACCTTTCCTCCAAACTCCTGCCCATTTAGCACTTCCTTACTGTGCCCATTGATCTCATCGCTTCTGAGAAGGCAGAGTTTTGGACTGTCTTTATTTACACCATCCTTTATCAGCCCATATCTTTAATTCACTGAGATCCTTTACAATCCAAAACCCTTCTGAGATATGATCACAGCACTCTAACCTTGGTGTTATCTGCAAATTTAATAAACTGTCTCTACTTCATTAAAAGGTTGAGTAGTGAAGGACAAAAACCAAACTCAGACAGACCCTTCACAACCATCTTCAGTTTTGATTTACAAGTTTCTCAGCCTCCTTGTTGAGTAGGGCAATTTTCTTGATAATGAATTCACCTACACTTCCTCTCTGATTATAAAAACACAGCCCAGTCTTTCATATCTTCTTATGGTTGGGTGGAAATAAAGATGTCACTAACAAGCGATGAGATTTTCTCAAACATAAGTCATCATGCCTAATACAAGATAACTGCAAAAACCTGCCCCCAAGGAGCTACCAACCCAAATGAAGAAACCTCCCATTTAAATGCATTGCTAGCCACTGCTTCCACTTTCCTTCAGGACTTCAGCACATTTCATCTTTAATAATTCTGTAGACACAAGCACTAAAGTACTCACACAGTTCTTCCTCACAGCAAAGGACAGCCAAAAACGAAGCAAGGGGAAAGTAGAATGTCAAGAAGCGTTAAAACATCCCCTAATCACTGTAACAAAGTCTAGAGAATAGTCTTTGGAGAAAACAGCTACTGTTGTTTAATATTTGCGTTGTAAGTAGCATTTCTGGTTCAGTTTGGGCTTTTGTATTGTGCCAGGTGTTTAAGACCTGCCTCTCTCACAACTGTTCCTCCCTAATTTAGCATCACCACTTCTTCATATAAGTTATTCCCTGAAGCACTAAAAATAGTTAAAAACATTAAAAGATCAATGCACATTTCTAGGGTAATCTTTTGATATTGCTTCATTTGTTGTCTTATTTCTAGCTCTTCCTCATAATATTATTTTTGTTTGTGTAAAATGTCAGTAATTAATTATTTGAGATTGTCTTGAAGATCATTGCTTCTGCAGTATTAAATGAAACTTTATGAACATCCCCTTGGACTGAAAACTACACAAAACCTAAGGCTACAAACATATGATATTTTTATGCTTCATTTCTTTTTTATAATAGCAGATTTTTGATGTCCCTTGGCCAAGGTTTCTGGTCAGGTTACACTGCTGGCCAGGCTGGCTCCTGAATGCTGCACAGGTGCCCCAAGCAACTATTACCCCAGACACCAAGCAATCCAGATACGCTGCTCAGACAAACTAAGTCCCCATCCACAGCGTGGCCACAGGTAAATTTCAGTACTCCAAGGGCAGATTTACCCATTTTTGCTGTCAGCACTGCAGCGTTCACACATTCCCACAGTTAAGCCCGGGCAAGATGAGGGAGTCAGTCTGTCCTTCCCGTTTACCAACACACCACTGTTCTTTGTCCCAAAAGGCTTTACAGTCGACTTTGAAGAAAGGCATGAAAGAGCATAAACAAACAGGGGAAGGACAAATGGAGATCAAAGGCATCCAGGGCAATGAAGATAAGATCGAATAATGATATGTATCTGCCCTTGCTCAATTTAATGGTTTTAAATCATCTGAAAAATCAGCTGACCTTCCAACAGATTCAGGTATAATCACATTGTGTGTGGTTTGATTTTTCTATTTTTAATCAGATTTTTCTTTTTCCTTAGAGGTGTCCCAGCAGAAGTAATTCTGACTGGAAACTACCTGTAAAAGGCCAAAGCTTTTGATCTAGTTCAGAAACATAAGTCTGAAAACAGTACAGGGAAATTCAAGGGAGCTGTGAAGAAATGAGTCAGAAGGTGCCAGCCCAAGAAAGGAAGGGAACAAAGTCAAAGAGATCAGATTATGAGCTGGTGGTTTAAGATCCTTGGAGATCTGGGGATACAAACCCAATTACATTTTGTTGAAAAAGCAGCTCTTGTTTCAGGGCTTCTTAGCTGCAGGATGGCAGAATTGTCTTTTTTCTCCTACCGGGGATATATACAGAGAAACCAGAGATATTAAAGAGAGTGATATCTTTGAATATTGCATCTGACAGCACAGTACATGAGTAAGGAGCCTGGGGAAGAGGGCTAGCACCATGAATTTGCAAGCCCAGTGCTGCATGGAGCCCACAGAGCTGTGCAGAGCTCTAATGAATAACAAGCTAGAGACAAGGAAAGCTAGGAACTTAGAAAACCCATAAGGTGATCCTGTCTGCTGAGACCCACTATTTAATAAAATTAAGATTTAACCTTTTCTGTAGTTTCATGTAGATAACTCACACCATCTAATATAGATTCAGCTCAACAGAGCTCTACTATCCTGTCTTGCTGTGAAAGCATATTACTCCAAATGCTTGACTTCATTACTATGGCAGACAGATCACCACTGTGACAGTACTTTTTATGTATGATACACAAACCATTGCTTCCCTGCTCCCTTTACTATCCTTTTTCATTTTCTCAATCAGGCACAGAGTAACAAGAATCTGCTGTTGTAATTTTCTCTGCTCAGTATGCTATTTTGCTTAAATATTTTTCTTTCATATGGCATCCCAAAAATACATAAATATGAGAATATTACTATGGTAGAAAAATCAAGCTAGTTAGGTAATGTCAAGTTGGCAGACATTCAGCATTCTCCAATTACCCCCTTGTACATATGCATTTTGGCATAGCCTTTAATTAACGTGATTTTACCTTTTTTTCTAGTGAAAACATGTCGTTAAGTACCCAGGGTGAGTGAGGACCCAGTTCAGAGCATTCTACCTTCTCCATAATGATTAACAGGCTTATTTTCTATAATCCCCAAAACCCTACTCTGAAGACAGACTAATTAATTTCTGCCTGTTTTCTCCCATGCCACTACAATACATGAGTGCTTCAGAAACAACATGTTCATTTTCAAGGCAGCCTGGGGAGATGGGCAAGGGATAAGGAGGTGTGGGAAGCAATAACTTTAATTTTACAAGAAGCAAGCCAAAACTGTGTTCCTCAGTGGGGGTCAGACGCAAAGACAGTCCTTCCTATCCCACCCCAAACTGGAGAAGCATAAACCTCCCACCCCAAGCTGAAGCACAGTGCCGGGCTCCATGGGGACAGCACACACTTCAGCTGGTGGCGGAGGCATCAACATGGGCAGATGCGAGTCCCAGGGCATGTGGTCCCACTGAGCCACTCCAAGGGCTGAAGCAAGCATGGGTCGCCCCAGGAGAGAGTGTCCACCAGGATTTATGTGCACAGGATTTGTGCTCAAAAATGGCCAAGTATTTTGGCTGAAGTTTTCCAGCAAAATCAGCTTGGCTTAGAAGATCTGGTGAGGAAGTGCTCAGCTTAGGTCCCATACTTTGCCAGAATTTGACAATCAGAAGCACCTGATAACCATAACAATAAGCTTTAACCCTTATAATGAGGAAATAAGTAGCATGTCTGGCAATATCAAAAATTGAGATTGATTCTGACACTCTGACAACACAGTTTTAATTGCTGTTTATTGCACATCACTTTTGCGTACCCACATAATCCATTAGCAGAGCTGCCAGCAGCTAAAATACAGCTAAATTTGCATACCAGCTCAAGGAGATGGACTAGGTAGTCTTGCCTGCTCTGGGCTGCAGATGGACTGGTACTGCTCTGGCCATGGCCACCCCTACTGAAGGCTACCTCTGCTTTGATTAAAGTCAGGGGCTCAGCCACCAGGGTCACTTTAACATACAGAATCAGAGAATGGGTCAGGCTGGAAGGGACTACATCTTGTCCAACCCCCCTCCTCAAGCAGGGTAATCCGAGAGCACACGGCACAGGATTGTGCCCAGGCGGTTCTTGAATATCTCCAGTGAGGGAGACTCCACACCCTCTCTAGGCAACCTGTTCGAGGGCACGGTCACACTCACACTAAAGAAGTTCTTTCTCATTTTCAGGGGGAACTTTCTGGGCATCAGTTTCTGCCCATTGCCTCTTGTCCTGTTGCTTGGCGCCACCAAAAAGAGCCCAGTCCATCCTTTTGGCAATTTCCCTTCAGATACTTGTAAATATTGATGAGGTCCCCTCTCAGTCACCTCTTCTCCAGGCTGAACAGTCTCAGCTCCCTCTGCCCTTCCTTGTAAGACAGATGCTCCAGACCTCTCATCATCTTTGTAGCCTTTGCTGGACCCACTCCAGGAGTTCCATGTCTCTCTTGTCATGAGGAGCCCAGAACTGAACACAGCTCTCCAGATGCCCATCTCTCCCACCTGTGGAGGTCCTTCTGAAGGGCTGCACAGCCCTCTGGAGGATTAGCCATTCCTTCTAGTTTTGTGTTCTTGGTGAACTTGCTGAGGAGGCATCTGCCCTTCATCCAGCTAATGAATGAACAAGTTAAAGTGTACAGGATTGAACCGTGAGGGACACCACTAGGGACAGGCCTCCAACTAGATGCTGTGCCACTGATTTTGACCCTCTGGGATCTGCTGTTCTGCCAGTTCTTGGTCCGCCTCACTGCCCACTCATCCAGCCCACATCCCTGAGTTTGTCTATAAGGATGTTGTGAGAGACACTGTCAAAGCCTTGGCTGAAGTTGAGGTAGACAATATCCACTGCTTTTCCCTCATCCATCCAAGTAGTTGTTTCATCATAGAAGGCAATCAGGCTGGTCAAGTATGACTTACCTTTAGTGAATCTGTGCATATGTATCCATGTGCACTGAAAAACCTTGTTGCAAGGATACATACAGTTCAGAGCCACATCAGTACCAGAGGCTTTTGATGAAGAAACCAGTCTGTAGGAGTTCAAAGGACTCCACTTTAATCATGACAGGTGAGTACAATAATGCACTCACTTGTCCAGTCAGTGGGGAAGTGCAGCTGTGAGGATGAAAGACCCTGGGAAGAATGCTCTTCCAGCCATCATGTGTTTAAGGGTCACAGCCTGTCACAATGAGGTTCCTTGGACATGGTGTTATTACTAAAAAGCAGTAATAGTCAGACACCTGACTGTTTGAGCCAGAGCACAAATTATTTAGTTAACCACTGACAGGAGAATTTTACTCAGCTACTGTGAACAGAACAGACATGACCAGGTCTGAAACACAACAGCTAAAAAAAGATTTTAAAAAAAATGTAAAAAAAAAAAAAAGCTGGCACCTCAGACACTCAGACACACAGAAAAGTGATCACCAAAGTCAGCTGTATGTGTCAGATCTGTGCTGTAGACCAGGTGCTGCAGATGAAGCCTTCCCTGCTGAATCTGAGAGGCCTTACAGTGAACCACATGAAAAACCTGCACCAAATGACATTAATTCACTGCTACAACATGAATGCCTTCAAAGGCATCACAGTGCTGCACCACCACTGCCACTTTTTGCTCTGACAGCCAAAGACTAGAAAGCCTCTGCAACAAACCTTCATACGTCCATCTCTCAGAAATCTCTATGACCACCTTCTTTAACTTAGTGGCAGTCACCCCTCTTCAGCAGCCCCTCATCAGGCAAAGAAGGTACTTTGAAGACATACTGTATTTACTCTGAGAGGGGATGGTACAGGATTCAGACAATGCTCCTCCTCTCTTCCTGAAGCAGTGAAGCAATGTTACATTGTTCTCAATGTCCGTGGAAAACCAGAACATCCTCAAATCTAAAAATGTGCTTGTAGGGCTGGACTGAAAAATAAGATTCAATGATTTTCTGAGTCAAATCCAGGAACAATTCCCACAGTTCACCCCTTTTGATTGACACTTATCACAGGGGCAGACAACAGAGGTTTTCATTACATCCTTGGTATCAATGTGAAATTTAACACATCCTTAATTACATCACTCTGAGTGGCAACCCTACAATATTTAAAGAAGAATGCAAAATCCTAATCTCTGCAGGACCGTACTAGCTCATGGCAAAGAGCCCTGGGAATAGCACACAACACCCTGTGAGACACAGGTAAGACAAACTGTTCCACATTACAGCAAAATACAGCATATTTTAATCTTCCTCTAAAATCAGCCAAATGAGTGGCATTCATTTAGAGGAATTAATGTTAATTGTGATTATTTATATATTTATATATAATGTAATTATATTCAAACACCGAGCGAATCCACTTGCAAATCTTACCCCATTTTGCTAGCTAGCAGGTGACTGCTTGTGACTCTTAGCAACCACAGGCTCTTGCAGTGCAAAAACAATGATTTTTCTGAATATTCTCATGGTATGCAATCATTTTAAACCTAAAGATGGAGCAGAGGCTTTCTTTAGTAAGATCTTTCTGCCAAACTCTCTGAACACATGTGCCTTTAAAGCAGGCTTGGACAAAATATTTTATATATATTGATCAAGTGACACCAACAGGCTCACTAAAATCTTGTAGCTCTGTTTTTATGAGCTGAGAATAAAGAAAGCTACATTTTGGAGGAAAGGAGAGTAGCAAACCATGACTACCAATATTCAAATGACAAATGTCTGAGAGAATTCCAGATGTCAGCCATGTGTTATAGTTTAATAGTTCAGCTCTGAGTCACAAGCACAAAAACCTGTTATGAAACACATGCCTGCCTGCATGTGTGTGTGCACACAACAGTATGGGCTAAAAAAAGGAAAAGTCATAATTTGGAGGGCATTAATAGCACTGGAGAAAAGCAGTTAATCTAAGATGAGGTGGGAGGAAATCAGCACAGTTTGTCCTATGCCATGGACCAAGGGTGTGATGATTTATAGTTTCAACATTTACAAACTGAAGTTATAACTGAAGAGAGATTAAACACCCACATGACAAGCATGTGTAATCCTTTCAAATCCTGTAAGTCCAATCACACCCTGTGTCTTGAAAAATCACTAGCCTAAATCACCCACACCCCTGACATGTGAAACTCATGAAAGTTCAAGTAATTTCTAGACCAGATCTTTCAAATAGTAGCATTTATACTGTGATTTATTAGGTCCTCCTGACATATTTTGTCTTCTCACATAAAATGAATAAATATCTGTGGCACCAGTGTTTGGAAGAGATATCCCATGCCTCTCCTTTCTGGTGAAGAAACACAATCACTTATTGCCCTGTGAGCAGTTGGTGTCCACGGGCAGGCACTCCTCACTGCTTGATTTCAGCTCTCCCTGATTCTGGATGATGGGCCTGCAGGGGAGCTGGCAAGCACGATGTTCCCTCTCTGCTGTCCTCCAGCTTGGCTACCTGACCAAAGTAGGAACCTGCATGCAAGCACAATGATGTACTTTAGCTCACCAGTTTTTCACTCCTGGAACCTGCATTGCCTGTGCCTCACTCCCACATACGGCCATCAGCCTGCTCCCTCCCTCACTGTCTGCCTCCATCTGGGTGAATCTTCCAGGGGCACAGCTTAAGGAGCTTTGGGATCCAGACCAGTTGATCTCAGGGAATTTGCACAGCAGTGCAATCCATAAGGAGCTACGGACAGTGTGTCATCCCCAAGAATTATCCCCCGAACATCCCCAGGCAATGGCACACAGCAGGTGTCCATGGCCGATTGTCAATGCCGCTTGTATCCGGCTGTGCTCTTGGCAGGGCCATGCATCCACGCAGCCAGCTGGGTGAGGGCAGGCCTGAGCCAGGCGCGTCAAGGGCACGTACCTGTGCAGTGCTAGGCATGCACAAATAGACACACACTTTTATGAAAGTCATACCTTTAAAGCTATGTTTAAATATCCCGTACTGGAGGACTTTAATGACTCTGGGAAAGGACAAAAGTGGTATAGTGGCAGTGAAGTGGCTCAAGCAAAATCATTGCAAAGCAGTTCATGGCTGGAGACTGGGAGGAAGAGGAGCAAACTTCAGCTGTAGGACACACAGGAGGGTGCTCCTTGGAAGTGGGGATGGCTGCCTGCTCTCTGGGGCCTCCCAGACACACTTATCAGCTGCCCCACATGATCATCAGACTAAAGAAATTGAAGTTATGCTGATTCTGTCTCTGTTTTGGTCTTGAAAAGCAAGAGACTGATGCTGTTTGATAAGTGCCTATGTGCTAAGAGTGCACCAAAGGTTTTGGTCTGCAAAGAGGACAATCCTTTGCTTGGGAGTTCACAAGCGCCTTTTATATTTCCCCCAAATCTCCCTCCACTGTAAAGCACAGGTTTGGGGGCAGGAAAGGATGGATGTTAAACCATACTGGAAAAAAAGCCTAACCAACAATTGTTAAACACATTTATGTTCCAGTCATTGTGAATTAAGGTTTCACACGGGAATTTGGACAGGTGCAGTGTTACCAGATCTGGCAATGGCAACCCCCTGCCTATATAGCTGACCCTTATTTTTCTTGCTGTGGTTTCCACTTAGCTGGGACCCGCAGCAGTGAGGATTCCAGATCCCGTGTGGCTGACAAGCAGCAGCCGGCTGGCTCTCTGCTGTGGCAGGCGAGGGGAGCAGTCAGCCTCCAGCACTGGGCACTCCCTTGGGAAGGAAACCTCTGCCCACTGGCTCCCTGGGTGGCCATGGACTCAGGACAGGCAGTTGTTGCCAGCAACACCTCATCACCGAGACAGCACTTATCTCCTGTGTGCCAACAGAGAACACCCGTTTCTCACAGCAATGCCAGCATGGCCCAAAAATACTTGCAACACAAGTTGCAAGCAAGGGGTTCTCATAATACTTTTCGCCTAAGCATTACAAACATTGCATAAAAACCTGGCCCTACTTTGACAGCTCCTATTGGAAATCCCCAGATAAATGCCTCTCCCTAAGCTGCTGCTGTTTATAGGGGCTGCAGTGTGAAAGTATGCCCCAGCAACAAGGGCAGGAAGAGTTTGGCTCAGTGGGCATGACTTGATTAAAAGACAGGCATGCCATGAGGTTTTCAGACATATACCATAAAGCAACAATGTTTACAGGAATTTTTATCTGCATTGTGACTCGGTGGGGAATAGGGCTGGTGGGGGCAAAGCAGAGAGGGAATGAGAAGATGCTGTGGTGGGAGAAGACAGCACATGGAAACAGACATAACTAGATTTTTTAAAAATTTATTTAAGAAGACAGAAATGTCACAGGAGAGGGTCATCACGATTCAGCAAAGGCAGCCTGCTGCCCCAGAGAGCTGAAGTTTGCAGACCGGGGCCTTAGGCAAGGTCTGATGGGTGTCAAAGAGCCACCCTGCATGTGCTCATGGGGTTTTGGAAGTTTCCTCAGCCATGGCAAAACTGACGCTCCAGAAGGTGAGGCTGGCTGCACACCCCACCAGCTGCCTCAGTGTGGGGCAAAGCTGCTCTGTATTTACCTCCATCCCCTGGCAGCAATTTTTGCAAGAGGTCTTTTGATAATGCAGCCTATCCAAATGTGCATTGAGCTCCAGCTGTTGCTTTTGGGATTCACTTTTTTTTGGATGATGATTCTTCATAAAATTCTACCCACGTCAGAAATACTGTTATGGAAATAAAATAAAATAAAAATAATATGCAGTACCACACCTTTTCCTCCGGGGTCTGCTGCCAAATCTGTGTAAGAATAGCTCCATCTCGTGGAAATCAGTAGCAACAGTGGGGGCAAACTGATCTGGAAGAAAACGGTAGGAAAATGTTGGCAACTTGCTCCTTGCTCATGTGTGCCAGCAGTGGCTTTGGTTCCCATCCATAGGGGTTTTCCTAGCCTCGTTCTTCCCAGAAGTTCAGCCAGAGCTGTAGGTTTGAAAAAAAGCAAAAAAATATCTATTTGCAAATCCAGCATAACTGGCATATTTTATTGGATTTTTGACATATAACTGTAATACTTACACAGTTAGTGTATGATCATGCTCCGAGTTCAGGGGAAGTGTAGTGGCTTCAACCTCTGCCACCCAGAGCTCCACTTCAGACGGTCTCCCAGAGGAGACCCTCCCTCTCCCCCCATCACTCCTTGCTTCCATCGATTAATTTTCAGCTGCATCTGCACCTCAGCAATTTTTTCTCGTCTCTGTCATCTAGTTTCCCTCTGTCTGTACCCCTGTGCGTGTACTTGTAAAATGGAGGGAGTATCTGTACTGCAGAGCCCAAACACATTTCTGTCTTTTAGGACTTTCCAGTTTAGATAAGAAATTTATGAGGTTACATTTTAAAATAATAATTATATCCTCTTTCCTAATGTACTGTTGGATTTATTCTCGTGTTTGTCCAGAGTCTTTTACTCTCTGATAACAAGGTTCACTTAAAATTTTCCTTTTCAAGTCCGTTTAATCTATATCCTGAAGGACAAGAAGTGAATTTCAGCATGAAGTACATGTCCTTTTGGTTTTGCACTGTTACCACCACCTGGAATCCTCTAAGTGATGACAAAATCTTTCAGGCCTAAGAGGTCTAACACACATCCCAAAAACTACAGAATACATCAACAAGTTATCAGCATAGATCATTGAACACAGATGCAACAACCCCTTCAGGTGAAATTGCACTCACCTGCAAGGTGCACAAACCCTTGAGTAATGCTAAGATGGATTACCCTGAAGAGAACTCTTCATTGTCTTCTCATGCTCAGAGTATCCCCCATTACCTTAGCAAAGAGTGCACATTCAACACATGGGCATGAGAGCTGGAGCTGCACAGGCACAGCAACATGCACTGCAGGGATCCCATACGGCTGGCCATGATGAGGTCCAGGCTGACAGCGGTTTGGAACTGGTACCTCGAAAAGAAAGGCCGTGGAAAATGCTGTTAACTGCAAATCTAGACAAAGTCATGGTTGTGTCTCGAGTAACTGGCTAGATTTTCCTCTGGCAGCAGGCAACCAATTAAATCTGTTACAAAGTCCAGCTCCCTGAGGTCCTGCTCACTCCACAATGCTAGGTATGACTCCCGCAAGATTGGGTCCATAGCGATTGCTGCTTGTGCTGCTTAGGTATCTGAAAGAGCGAAGAAAAGAAAGGTAAAACTAAATAAAAGGATTATATGGGAGGCAAATTTTGGAAATCTCATCAAGATTGTAGGAGTTTTCTTTTCTGCTGTTGTTGACCCCACTGTCCTCTTCTAGAGTTATTCCACTTGTGTGTAAAATAGTCCATTTGTACAGTTCTATTGCCCACACCCAGCTTGTGTCATTTAATCAAACCAGGCAAACTCTGTCCAGGACAGGCTTACTACTCACAAAACAGCAGCACACTGAAAAACACTGCTGTTTCTATCACACCAACACAACACCTGAAACTTCCTCTTTGTTCATTGAAATGGAGTGCCAGTGCTCAGCCTCTAGTGTTTCTTTAAGACCCACTCTTCTGTGACCTAAGGAAAATACACATCCCAGGGTGCAGTGCAGACTGACAGAGACACGTGTCTGCCCCAAGCAGTGCAGCTTGGCCCAGCACAGCAGCGTGACAAACTACAATTTACACACCTTCTGGGAACATTTCTTTAAACATGGTTTTGTCCCCACAAGCTGGAGATGACAGCTCTGACCAGGCGGAGGAGCAATGCAGGAGAGGGGATGGGAGCTGTAGAGCCGACAGCCTACAGATGCTGCAGACGATGCTAGGTGAAGGAAAGGGTCAATTGTTCTCAGCTGTCGACAACAAAATAAGCAACAAGTTAAATTAGAGCAAGGAAAATATAGCTACACCAAGAGGAAAAAGCCTGTAATTGACAGCAAGTGTGATTAGGCAACGGGCCCCAGTGACAGGGAAGTGCTGACTGTCGGCCACCACCATCCCGGCGAGACTACATCGTCATTGCCCGTGGGAGGATGGAGCCCAGGCACTGCTGCCTTCCTTTTGGGCTACGGAGATTAGCCATCCCAGGCCTTCCCTGCTATGGGCATGGCTGTTCAGCTGCTCACAACCACCCAAGGAGGGCACAGAAAGCTGGGAAGCCGTCTCTTGAAAATTTCACTCCTTTTTTTAAAGTTATTGCAAAAAAACCAAGAGAAGGCTTTTGCTTGCTTCTGGTGTTCCTTTGAAAGAAATTGGTATTTTGGAAGGATGGCAATATGCAAAGAACTCACACCCAGACAAGCTGCAGTGTGAAGCTCTGATGTGTTTTCTCTGATGGAAAAAAAAAACCTTGCCAAAGACTGAGTTGCCAAGTGAAACCCTTTCATAGGACTAATGACCAACCTGCAGACTGTTACCCCTGGCAATACTGTAGGACATTCATCCAAAGATTTTTCAGGGGGCTGAGGAGCAAACCAGGATCTCACAAACTCAGCAAGTCTAAACATTTGGAAAATTCTTCTCCTTGCACATAGTTTTGGAAACAGGGACTAGGTATTTGGTGTATATATTTAAAAAAAAAGAACACGTGAAAGCTGACATTACAGCAGATAGGATCTTGGGAGTGAGTATCTGATGGGAGAAATAACCTGTGGTCCCAGGTCATTGGTTACTGCCAAGGCCAGTGGGCACAGGGGACATGGCTGAATAGCTCTGCACACATGGAACCACTCTTCCCATACCCCCATCTCTAGTCTGTCTGAGTTACAAGAATTTACCCTTTCAAAACCATCTAATAGAAACAGCTCATTAGCAGCCCCCAACTACAGCCTCAACTCTCAGCAGCCGCATGAAGATGAAACCCTGAATTTTAGCAGAGGTTGGTTTGTTCTCCCATCAGCAAATCAGATCAGACAAAGATTCACACTTGGCAAGAAAGGCAAGACCACTTGAGCCCCATCTCTGAAGCATGGGGAGGACAAAGGAACAAATGCTACGCTGTGGCAAAATATATTTATTTTGACATATTCCCGAATGGAGTATGTATTTTACATCGTTAAATCACATAGTTACCTGGCAGTTGGATGGATGATCATCAGGCAAAGACCATCAGTGTGAAAGATAAGAATTTGTTAATACGAGTGGGGGAGAAAGAGGAAGGAAGCTTGAGAAATGAATTGAAGCAATGAAAACACTGCTGAAATCACTTCACATTCCCAAAACATCTGTCTGAGCAAGACCTATGGGGTTTTTTTGCCTTACCGTAGCAGTTTCAGGTTTCTCCCATTATTCTCACCCACCCTGAGCAGAGGCACAATGTTCCTGCATTTCAGCAGGTGGAGGAGCAGAGGTGGCTCTCCCCTGCCCACACAGTCTCACCAGTGGCCACTCTGTACCGAAGGGTCATGGAAACCCTCTCACAGACAGGATGTGGCTGGAACACTTTAAACACACTTTGGATGCAGCTATGGCTCCTCACCAGCATTTCTTCCTTGAAAGCAGCAGAGGTTTCTCTCTTCTCTTCTTGAAGCTCTGTATACAACAATTCATGTTGCTTAGCAACAGGGCTTCCTTTTAAGATGCTCTTTTGTCATTTCAAAGCCTCCATGCCAGAAGTTCTTTAAATAGCCTAAACTCACACCAGCTTCCTCAGTTTGGCTCTACTCCTTTATCTCTGCATGGTTTCCTTCCATTACAAGGTTAATATCTGTGTCCAGCCAAATCAAATCCAACCAAAATGCAACTTCCAGTGATCAGTCCAGCCTCACTGCACAAGGGGTAAGAACTTCCTTTTCCCCAAAGCCACACCAAGCAACACCCAATAGAGACCACTGAGAAAAAGGGAAGCTTACAGTGGTTTTAATTCTGATTTTTTGCTTGCTACTGAAGTCAGAACTGTTGCAATTACTAGATTTCTCTACTGTTTGTTTAAAATTAAGGATTTAAGACTAGTGCAGCCCAGTTTGTCAGATTCTGTACTTTTTAGAGAGAAGAATAATGGCTTGTTACTAATCATTGAAATCTGCATTTTATCTTGGCTTTATAGTGCTTATACAGTACTCGCTCCCATGGGAACCATGGAGTAGTTTGCTTGCTTAGGAAGGAACAGAGGCTGAATTTTTGAGACAGAGAAAAGTCTTATAACTGTTTCACAGAGTAAGAGGGAGCTCCAGCATTGAGATGCTCAAGACTTCTTTAGAATTTTTGAAAAATTACAAGCTACTCAAGGAGCATAACACAGTAGCAGCAGCTATACAGAAACAGTGTCTGCAGGGAGAGAATAGGAGATATTTCCCCTTTGAAGAAGAAGCATGGCTGAACACAACACTAGTAATTAATCTATTGCTAATTAATCTTGTAAGGAATTTCCTTCCTATTTAGTGCCTTTGTCCTGGCCATTTTCAGTCTGCACTTGATAGGACTTCACACAGCTCCACATGCCCTAGCCATTGCCAACTCAGCTTTCTGGCCAGCAGCAGGGCTCAGGATGAAGGCCCAGGGGCTAGAAAGCCCTGTGTCCCCTGGTCTCTAGCAAGCTGCAGTCATCACCTGAAAGTTTGTTCAGCCTGTCTGCTAAAAAAAATAGCACTGCTGCCCCTTCCAAAGCCAGGGGTTCCAGGGCATGGCACAGCAGTAGTACCCTGGCAAAGTGCCTGCACCATCAATCCTTCTGAAAGCTACCAAAAATAAAATCCACTAGAGAACAATCCATCAATGGAGAGGCAACCAGAGGAATGCTCACTCTATTCATCTGGAATATTTCAATACAAATTGCTCATATCATGCCCCTGGTCACACTGTCTCTTTCTTCCAAGAGGCATCCAGGTCACTATTTGTGCAAAAGGTTTTCTTAAGTCAAGGAAATTTTGGATTGAAGCTGTGGCGTGTTTTCAGCACTATCCTCAACCATCAGTGTCGAAAAAGAAGCTGGTGGTTTGGTCACCCGCCAAGGAGTGGTGGCAACCAGAGGAAAAGGAATCCCTGGGGCAGGAGCAAGGTGTGGCTTGGTCCCTGGCTGTCCAAAAGATCCACTGGACAAGCTGATGCCCAGCTGGGAGGGCATCCCACATGGAATCCTGCAGCTCTTGTCCCACTTGTGTCCCTACCACACCCAAGGGTAGGCAAAGGGACATTGCTCATGTGCCTAGAGTGTAGGCTGGAGAGCACATCTGGCTGCTATCTCCTGCCTTTGTTTAGGATTTCAGAAAGATCAATTGCTGCAGCATGAAGCAAAGGAGTCTCAAATAAAGTCTGGTAAAGTCTGACATGTTTTACAGCAGCTGTTTCTTCCTGACAGTGATTTATACTCTTGCTTCATCACTTTGTTTTAGGTTTTTCCTTAGAGTGCAGCCTGCAGCCTGAGCCTGCAGCACCTGCTGCACTGGCAGCAGAGCCCATGCAAGTTTTCCTGCTGGGAAATGCAGGTTTGAGTTATGGCAGGTGGTCCTGGTCATCCCCAGCTGCCCTGTTTTACCCTTTTGTGGTGCCACGCAGCCACAGCAGGGGAATAGTCACAGCCCAAATCCCACAGCTCTGAGGCAAATCCTGAGTTCTTAACATCCAGCATTCAATCATTTGGATTCCATCCCATTTGTAATACCAAAGAAAACAACAAATGAGGAAAATCTTGAAATCCACACTTGAAGGAAATAGCTGAAAACTATTTTAATCCTTTGATCCTGTATAGGATTTACAGGTATTTTGGAAGCCTTGTTGTATTGGGTTGCCAATCGCTTTCTCTTCAGAGACATTTTCTCAAACATCCTTTTCCTTCCCCTGCCTGCCCATCCCCCCCCCCCAAAGAAAAAAAATCAAAAACCAAAACCAAAACAAAACCAAAGCAAAACAAAAAAACCAAGAAAACAAACCCCAAAACTAACTAAAACCAAAAACATCTCAGGATTTATTTCTGCTTTTTTATATGACACATAAATTCCATGATGCATATAATAGGCTTCATAGCACTGCAGAATGAGACTGGATTAGCTTTGGCTGATGCCCTCTTAATTCAGAGGACTTTTCTTAAAAAATGCTTCATTCATTTTAAATTTGAGGGTTTTGGTGTGGTTGGTTTGAGGGTGTATCTGTGCCACCAGGGCTCACAGTCTGCAAAAAAACAAGTCATGGGGTGCAAGTGTGAGTCCAAGCTGCTGCACCCCCCAAAACACAGCAGGGATCACAGCATGTAGAGGTTCCAGGCACCTATCACTCCCTCTATCACTCCTCTCCACAGCTGGATAGGGGAGAGAAAATATAACAAGGTTCATGAGCTGAGATTAGGGCAAAGAGAGATCACTCAACAAATACCATTATGGCCTAAACACACTGAACATGGGGATATTAACTAAATTTATTACCAGCCAAATCAGAGCGGGATAATGAGAAGTATAATAAATCTTAAAAGCATCTTCCCCCACCACTCCCTCCTTCTCAGACTCTACTTCCTCCCCCTCAGTGGTACAGGGAGTGGGGGTTATGATCAGTTCATCACAGATTGTTCTTGCAGCTGCTCATGGAGGGCAGTCCTTCCCCTGCTCCAGCATGGGATTCCTCCCACAGGAGACAGTTCTTCATTAACTTCTCCAACATAAGTCCAACACACAAACGCAGTTCTCCATAAACTGCTATAATGTGGATTACTTTTCCATGGGGTGCAGTCCTCNTAATAAATCTTAAAAGCATCTTCCCCCACCACTCCCTCCTTCTCAGACTCTACTTCCTCCCCCTCAGTGGTACAGGGAGTGGGGGTTATGATCAGTTCATCACAGATTGTTCTTGCAGCTGCTCATGGAGGGCAGTCCTTCCCCTGCTCCAGCATGGGATTCCTCCCACAGGAGACAGTTCTTCATTAACTTCTCCAACATAAGTCCAACACACAAACGCAGTTCTCCATAAACTGCTATAATGTGGATTACTTTTCCATGGGGTGCAGTCCTCCAAGGACAGCCTGCTCCAGCATGGGTTTCTTTCTGTGGGGTGCTGTCCTTCAGGCACAGCCTGCTCCAATGTGGGTCCCCCACAGGGTCACAGGTCTTACCAGGAAATCTGCTCCAGCATGTGCTCCTCTCTCCATGGGTCTGCAGATCCCTGCCAGGACCCTGCTCCAGCACAGGCCTCCCACAGGGTCACAGCCTCCTTCAGGCATTCACCTGCTCTGGTGTGGGTCTGCTCCATGGGCTGCAGGTGGATCTCTGCATCTCCAGGGACCTCCATGGGCTGCAGCTGCCTTACCATGGGCTGCACCACGGGCTGCAGGGGAACCTCAGCTCTGGTGTCTGGACCACCTCCTGTCCCTCCTTCTCTATTGAGCTGGGTATCTGCAGGGCTGTTCCTCTCACATATTCTCATTTCACTCTTCCCTGGATGCAATTACATTTGCATAGTAACTTTTTATTCCTTCTTAAATCTGTTATCACAGGGGTGTTACCACCATTTCTAATTTGTCCAGCCTTGGCCAGTGGCATGTCCATCATGGAGCCTCCTGGCTTTGGATCTGCCGAACATGGAAGAAGCTTCTCACAGAAGCCATCCCTGTAGCATCCCCACTACCAAAACCTGGCCATGCAAATCCAATACACAGGGGCACACCAAACCTTA
Source organism: Pomatostomus ruficeps (assembly GCA_013400735.1). Lineage (NCBI taxonomy): Eukaryota > Metazoa > Chordata > Aves > Passeriformes > Timaliidae > Pomatostomus > Pomatostomus ruficeps. Next base: position 46,292 of record VYZT01040780.1, read on the forward strand.
ACTTTTGAGTGTTGACATGGAAAATGGCAGATAAACATGGTGCAAACATACCAATCAATTCCTCAGAACTTTTTGTGACCAGCTGCAGGGCAAGCAGGATTTCCAGCAAACACAGAACTGGCTGGGGAAGAGGCAGATCTGTTAGTGGAATGTGGAGTCAGCTCGTCAGCTCATTGTTGAGAGAAGTTATTTTCTTCTGTACACTACAAATTAAAGAGGAGGAAAAACTCCAGCCAGTCAGGTCAGCACAGAAGCATCCTAGTAGCAGACAAATACAGCAGCAGGCCACTGGTTCTGTGGCCTCTCTGTGCCTGCCAACCCCAACAGTCCACCCAACAGATTTAGGCAAGTATGCAAAATGGAGTGAGCTCTGCACTTCTGGCAGCTTCCTGCCTTCTTGTGGGTTCCTCCCCTCTCCCCAGCTGCCTGCAGGAATAAGCACAGCACGGCTCAGGTGAACCCTGAAATCAGCTCCAGCTACCAGCACAGCTGTGGCCTTCATACACTGTTTCAGAGCCGAAGCCACTGATTTGTGCATGTTCTCAGGACCAGAGAAGCTCAGTTGTCTCCACCTTCCTGGGTGCTTACCTTGATGCACTCCAAACAGCATCTTGATTCCATGGAGCTTCCCCGATTGAGTACAGGGTTTGGATCAGCTCCATCGGGCTGAGACATATTTGCTCAGCCCAGTAAGTTTTCATCATGCGTTTTTCTCCTAGGTGGTGAAGAAAGAGTCCCACTTCAGGCAACAAAGTTGTCAAGCTAATATCTCAGTCATTTAAGAAAGGAAAGAAAAAGACAGGTTGATGTGTTTGGCTAGGGACCTCATACCTGTGGCTGGCTGGCACAGGATCCCTTCCTGCCTGCAGCTGCCACATATCCACTCATCTTAGAGATGGCTAGAAATACTGTCCCCCTCCAAAAAAGTGATCATTCTCTATAAACTAAATACAAGAGGAAGAGTGTTAATTTTCAGATTGAAGTACTGCTTTCTAGCTTTACTGTTTCTACTGCAATAGTCATGCATCAGCAACACAATCCTTTTTTGCAAAAGTGTAGGCAGAGGTCTTAGAGTCCTAGAATGGTTTCAGCTGGAAAAGGTCCATAAGGTCATTGAGTCCACTGTAAAACTTACACTGCCAAGTCGACCACTGCCACCAGCCCCCAAAGCAGAGCTCTGACTTTCAGCTGATTTACAAGACTTTGTGCCTTTCCTAAGTGATGTATCAAATTTTGTTCAACTCAAACTTCCCATTGCATGAAATTCCCCTTTGGTAGGGTGCTACAGTCTCATCTGCACTATCCTGTACTTAGCAGAGACATTTCAGTCCACATGAGCATGAAGACCAATTTTCCTCAGTTTGCACTTTTTAAAGTCTGTTCTGCCTCAGAAAAGCATCAGTGCACAGTAACCTGACTATATTTAAAGCAGGCAAGTTCCTCTTTCACTCTGAAACTACTGGTTCACTCACACTGAGTTCAGCATGTCTTTTCCTCGCAACCTGCTTTCCAGCCAACTCCCTCAGTTGGTCTGGCCTCTCTGCCCAGTCTCAGTCTTCATACAGCACAAGATCATCCACTGCAGCAATCTGCCTCTCTCCACAATGGCCAGTGATTTATATCTTCTGGTTTGCACAACACTCGCCTGTGCCAGCTGCAGAGCCCCGAGCACGGCAGAGACGATGTGCACAGCAGGGAGTGAGAGCCACCGTCCCTCTTGACGCGCAGGAGCTGCAGACATCTGGGGTAAACACTTACCTGCTAATGTCTGGATGTTTCCAGTTCCCACAGGATTTATCTTAGGGGAATCTGAAGGTCTTTATCAGAGAAATAAGACAGGTGTCTCGATATATGCTTAGGGACATCAGCCACTGTCCCTCCTCCTCCTCCCACCTGTGCATCTGTGCTGATGGGGACTTTGGGAGCCCATCAAACCAGCACTGTGCTTCATCCCACAGAGAGCTTGAAGGATGATAGTTTCCCAGGGGTATTTAACAGGTATGAGAGCTAGACAGAGAAGAGGTATAAGAATTTTACCTCTTGTATTGTGCTCTTCATACAGGAATTTGTACACAGGGGTGGTGTGATGATGTCTCTATTTGCTGTTTGGTTGGTGTGTGAAACCACATGAGAATAGCAAGAAAGTTCCAGGGCTTTTCCAGGGGCAGGAGAAAAGACTGACCTGATAAGTTTTCCTTATCCTTAGTATTTTCTTTACATTTGCTTTTCTTCTTTTCTTCTTTTTTCTTTTCTTTCATTATTTCTTTTTCCTATTCCAATGGGAGACAACAGAAAAAAAAGGCAACGTTTTTGATTCAGGTGATTCAGGGAAGAAGTACAATGGAAAAGCAGCTCTGTGCAGCGCACACCTGGGGCCAATAGCAAATTCCTCATTGAATTAAATCCACAAATCTCTGAGCACTCAGAGCTGCACAACAGGATCCCCCTTGGGATAGTTTCTCCTCACTTCGCTGTGAGAGCCTCTCCATGCCCTGAAGCATACAGAGAGAGCTTACTTACTCACTGTTTTATTTGAATGGCAAAACATAGGCACTCTTCTCATTTACAGTGACAGTTAAATTATTTTTATCTGTCTAAACTACACATGGCAGCAGTTGGTTCCACAGGTTCTCTTTTGATTACCAGTACTGAAAGCACTGACTTTTCTAAGTCAGTATTTTGTCATTTTTGCAGATACTGGCACTGTATCAGTGCTTCTAGGCTGGACCCGAGTCCCTGTGCTATCACAAGTGTTATCACAGCAGGTATTGGGCTGGCATTCTGCCCCCAGGTCATGTCAAGTCCCTACAAATGAGGGCCTCAGCCATGGGCAGCACTGGTTCACCCTCCCTGCTGATGCTGTCCCTGGGTGCTGTCTGCCTGGCCTGGAGCTCCAGCTGGGACCCAGCGTGCCAGAAGGAGCGGGACAGTTGAGGACCTGCGCTCCCCACCCAGATGGGGAATTTTGTGATGCCAGCCCCTCTCCAATTCCTCCCACTCCACCACGCTACTGCTGACATCTCTCTGACCCTGCCTGCCAGACTGCACTGTCTGCAGCAGTGGAGGCCCACGTTGCTTCCCCAAGACTCCCTGGCACCTTCAGTTACAGGATTTGTTCTTGAAGAAAAGGAAGAAAGTGTTCACCAAACCCAGCTTGTGGTTTGCAACAAACACTACTGCTCTTCCGCTTTTCCTGAGGCTACTGAGTGCAGACACAGCCCACCTGCCTCTTCTAAGAGAGAGGCAGAGATGTGGTTTAGCCTCAAATACTCGGGGCTGTGTCAGCAGAAAGGCCTGAACCCCATGCACCACTCCCCAGGGCCCACACACGTGCGCCTCAACAAACCCCACAGACCATGTGCTCCCACCCACAGGGCACACACCTGCACTGTCCTCTACACGTCATGGGCTCCACGGCATTCCTCTCTGGACACACAGCTGCTGCCCGTGCCTGCTTTCTTACACTAGCAGACTGGCTTTGTGTCACATTAAAGTGCTCATGTTGCCCAACTGTGCCATACATGTGTTTACTTCCCCACAAGCTGAATGTCTGCAAGGTTACTGGGCAGGGAATTGACAGAGCTGCAGCTTCCACACAGCCCTGGCTACCCTACCCCCCCTAGGCTGGCCCTGGGACCACCCAGGACAGGGCATTCCTGTTTCCTCTGGGAGGGGATGTGGGTGTGGAGGAGGCTGGTGCTCCCCATTGCAGTCGGCAGCTGGGATGGGTGCAATGCGCTGAGCATTCCCACGCCTCAACACCGCAGCAGGGTATTCAAGGGTGGCAGTAACCTGGGTCTGGTTGACTTTCATGTCATCAGCAGGCAAAGGCAGGTCAGGCACGCTCAGTGAAATTTCCTGGTATCCACAGAGTTGACTTCCCTATGTAATAGATGGATTTAATTTCACTTAAAACTGAAAAGCCTTTGTAGACATTTTAAAGACTTAGTGTATCAGGCATGATCTTTGTCTAGTCTGAGCTAAACATTCCTGCTGTCTCCTGACTGCAGTGTGTAACTTAAGTTCAAATCCAATTAATTTGGCCACATTCCTTCTGGAAACATTTTCCAGACCTGCTCTTTTTTACTTCCTCTCTGTAAGGTTTACTTAAGACTTCTCTTAGAGTAAGTTTTTGTTACAAGACTCACAACATTCACAATTTAAAACTACCTTGTGGGGATCCTTTTAGAAGGATTAATAATTCATCCAGAAGAGTAAACAATCCTTGTATGTGCTAACTTTGATAAGAAGGTACTGCAGATGAGACACTTCAAATTAATACAAGAGAGATTCAAGGCATCTGTTCTAAAAACACACTCCCCAAAACCCCAGGGCTATGCATTGCAAGCCTGTGTTGAGGCTTCCTAGGGTTCTGGCTTCTGCATTTGAAATAATTCAAAATTCTTTTTGGGTTATTTTGTGGGTTGTGTTGGTTTGGGAAGGAGTTTTCCAAGTGCCATGTTTTCATATTTATATTCACAGTACATAACTCTTTCAGCTTCACTGTGTATTTTCTACAGATTACTGAAAATAAAAGCTACAGCTGGGAAGGTTTAGGACTGAGAGAGGTTCCTGTGACTAAGTGTCACAACAGAAGTCCTCAATTTCAGCTTCATTGTGCTCCCTTCCCTCCAGAATTCAGCTTTCTCTGACCTGAATTCTCTTCTCTACTTGAACTTAACAAGGTATGGAAGGAGCATCTTCACTTCTGCTCCTCTCATTGGTGAAACCCCCTGCCCCTGTCAGAGACAGACTTCTGGAGCACACCACAGCAGCATCTTCCTGCCTTCACGGGGAAACCACTGCCAGCACCTCCAGAGCGCTGGTGAATTTTTTTGCTAAGCAGAGACTGATACACTTGGGCAATATCTAGGCTTCTCCTCTAAGGACAATAATTTACAGTATAGTGGGTGAAATATGCATTTTCCAGATATCACTGCCTCTAAGACAGTGACAGCAAAGTCACTACAGCAGATTTTTATTAATTTTTCAGTATTGTTCCCTAAAAACTGGAGAAAGACATGTTTAGCCCTTGGAAGTGGCTGGCTTTTTAATAGGAAAAGAGATTTTCCTATGAAGTTTGACATTAAATACCTCATGTCTTGTGACTCCCACAAATGCCTCCTCACACCCATCATTTAAGGACAGGTTTTGCTTCTCAGCAGAACCCTGTAATTAAACGTGAACTTAAAAGTACCAAGCAAGCATCACTGAAAAAGACAGACACTTTCACCCTAGTGAAGGCAATAGATCATGGGTTTTTACAGATATGAGGTGCAGTTTGAGTAATCATATTACCAGAAGAGTTTGTGAGACAGGCCACTGATGCAGTTTTCTGTTGTTTTCTCAAGGTGTCAGATCAGCAGGGTGTATGACGGTGCCTTTCACAGCAACAGGCAGCTGACAGCCATACTGATGGGAAACCTGCTCATGTTTCTGTCTGACACAGCGTTTGCTGGCCCATGTTCCCTGAAGCATCTTAACACAGACAGGAATAACAAGTATGTCCTTTATTCCAGTGACAAATCTCGACATCTTAGATATCCTCCTCTTGGATATCCTCCTCTTGGTCAGCAACCACATCTCTTCACTGCAGCTTCCTCCCAACTTTTCCACTAAAAACCTCAAATGCCTCGATTTTCAAATGGACAACATACAAGCAATCACATCAGAAGATATCCAAGGTCTGCAGAAGACCAGCAATGTAATTCTTGTCCTTAAAGTCAGTGATATTACATACATTGAACCTGGATCTTTTCGGTCCCATTCCTACAGTTTGGACTTGGGCAGTGCTGACATCCCTGGGGTCTTGGTGGGAATACAGAACTCCACAGCCCAGACCCTTTGGCTGGGAACAGTTTATGGTCTGAAAAAGGAGCCCTATATAATAAGCCCAGATGTTTTACAAGGCCTCTGAAGTATCTCTGTCAAGGATCTCTATCTGCAGTTACAGCACTTCAGAAATCTAAATGCTGACACATTTCAGTGCTTAACCAGGCTCTGAAAGCTGGATCTAACCCAAACCCACATCCATGCACTGCCCCTGGCATCAGCTTGCTAGAGGAGATGGTTCTCAGTGCAAACTGCTTTGAGTAGCTCTGCAACACCAGCTCTGCTGCCTTCCCCACCCTCACCTGTCTCCACATGAAGGGTAACTCACAGGCTCTGCAGCTGGGCTCTGGCAAAGCTTCCACATCTCGATTTAAGTCAGAGTCACACTGAAAGCTCTGGCTGCTGTAGCAAAGCACTGAGAGCTTTGAGCAGACTTCATTACCTGAATCTGAGCCACAACACACACCTCCACCTCCAGGACATGCTCATTTAGGACAGTGCTAGCCTAGAGCTGCTGGGCTTACTCTTCACTCTTCTCCATACCAACACTGCACAGAGCCCTTTCAAAAATCTGCATCTCTTGCAAGTGCTGAATCTTTCCTCCTCCCACATTAATACTAGCATTCAGCGTCTCTTTCAAGGCTTGAAAAACATCATGTTCTTGGACCTTAGTCAAAATAACTGGAAGTTGGGGATCATGCCAAAGGACAAACTGTTCCAGCAACTATCCAATTTAGAGGTGCTAATATTATCATCCTGTGAGCTGGCAGCAAAAGGTAACCAAGTATTTCACAACCTCAGGAAGTTACAACATGTTGATCTGAGTTATAACAAACTTACTGCCTTCAGCCCAGATGCATTTTCAAATCTCAAGAGCATCTATCTCAATTTTGCCAATAACGGGATCCATGATGTACCAGGTGACCAGGTAGTGCCCCTAGATGGCCACTGCATAATCAATTTAAGCTACAACCTTCTGGACTGCATCTGCTCTAATATTGGTTTAATCACCTGGTACAAGCAAAATCTGGATAAAATTGAAGACCCTGAAGGAACAAGGTGCTCTGAACCCAAATTGCTAGCTGGGTTCAGCTGGCCACCATCTCACTCTCCCATGGGATGAACACATCAGGAATTGCAGTTGTCCTGGCTGTTTTATCCTGTAGTGCCATCTTAATTTGGGGTGCTCATTATCTCAAGCAAAATTACCTGAAACTGCAAGTCTAGAATGGAGACATAAAAAATATTTACAGCAACTGTATTAAGTAAAAAGACATCTCACTGTTTTTATTGGTGACATGTATTTTCTTAACTTTTGTAATAACCTCTCTACTTGTCCGAAAACTTTTAGAAAAATAAGGAAAAAATTAGAATTGAAAAAACTAAACTCTGATCTGAATCTTGAAAATGAATAATTTATCTTACAGAGAAATCCCAATTCAACTCAACTGGTACAACTCCTGTTGTACCAGTACTATGGCTAATGCACTTGAAAATTCAACAGCCAAAATACAAATGTCCTTCTCTTTTAAAAAAGAAAACCTAACCATCACCACTCCCAAAAAGGAAAAAAATTCCAACCAAACAACCCAACCAAAACTCAACCAAACAAAAAAACCCAACCAAAACTCCCAACCATATTTCACCCTCTATCAAATATCTTGCTTTTCACATAAGACACATGCCTGCAGGACTGGCCGAAACAGCATGTATCACCTCTGTGATTTTTAAATAATATTTCTTTAAAATACTTTTGATCCTTAGAGAATTTCTGGCCATTGAAATTCTGTCTATCCATCTTTCAGCCTGGGGCAGGCCCTGCTTCTGTGCTGTTTTCTAGACTCCACAGTAAGTAAAGACAGTATCATCTTTAACCATAAAATTGTAGATTTGGTCAAGAATCTGTGGGTCCAGTACTCTGCTTGCTTGCACAGGGCAAAACCCCTCAATGCTGACAGCTGTGAGCCATTCCTTTGCCAGTCTGGAGCGGACTGCTCCTTTCAGCCACAGCCCAGGTGAGAAAATGAGAGGCTGCAAAGGGGAAGCACAGCGGACAACCTCATCCCACAGGTGCTCCTGGTGTCAACAGCTACTTCACGTTGCTTTTGGTGTGCATCCCTGGAGAGAAATCAGGGACAATGATCCCTGCTTCAACTGGATATGCAACAGCTAGACAGGAATAGACTTCTCATTTATATAAAACCCAATTGTTTACTCTGCCATCACATGTGAATAAACCCAGAGCAAGGCAGAGTATCTGCATTTGACCAAAGCTCTAATGGGAGCTTGTCAGGCCTACTTATCTGCCATGTATCACCACAGTCATTTACATTTATTTAGTGCTTCAGTAACAGGCTTACCCTGATGGATGGTCACCACCTTCCCGCTGGCATGACCCTCCTGTCTCCTGGAGCATGCACCGCGGGGATACTCGCCCAGTACCACTCCCCCTGTGCTAGGCTGGTGCTGTGGCTGCTCTCTCAGATGTGGAAGGCCAGCTCTCTCTCAACACTACCCCATGCAGGACTCCACATTCAGCTTCAGCTCACGTCCAAAGGCATTTTGTCAACATTTTCCTCTCTAACATGCTGACTAGCTAAAATGTGAAGGATTATTACCAGACTAGAAAGTTTTTGCTCATTTCTGATGATAGTGCTCACAAAAACCACTGACTGAGCTCCAGTGGGAAATACCTCTCATTTGAAAAGCCCTTTTACCATCTCTTAGATCAGACATCCAATGTGTATTTTTGCAGCTTTCAGATGCCTTTACATCACATACGTCACTGCCCTACCCCCCAGCTGCTCCTTCTCCTGCCCTCATAGCCATGTGCTGCCCAAGAACACGCAGGGAAGGATGTTTGTTGTTCTTTCTCCACTCACCTACAAACACTCCTACATTTCGCACCCTTAAATGCTTCCTCTCCATATTGCTGGTCCACGTTCCCTGTTCCTGTGGCTGCTGCAGACTCCTCCTGATGCCGTCAGCCGGCGCTGTGCTCCAGCTGGCAACACTAAAGCTGCACGGGCTGCCTGCCCTTCTGCAAGAGCTCGGCTACAGGAGAGAACTGTCCCTGAGCAAACCACGCTGCCCGAGCTCAGCACATCCTGACTTGTCCTTGGGGGCAAAGCAGGGACATTCCTGAACTCAGCCCAAGGTTCAAGATGCATTTTCTTCTTGTTCTGCAAATCCAGTCGGTTGAATGAGCAACCTCCAATATCTTAACAATCCAGCATGATTGTCAGTGTGTGTACCACCCAAGAAAGACTTGCTTCTTCCATTGTTTCCCTCTTGAAATTGTGGGTTCAGGAAGGTGTTAGACAAATACTGACATCAAAAGGGAGCATAACACACTCCACAGGCACAAAAAAAATATTGCTGCTTCAGGAAGTAATTGTGGGAGATCCACCTATAGTAGTGACTGGAGGAAAAGCTGCATGTTGGGCTGAAAGGTTCTCTGAAATGCCCTTTTGTTTGGAAAGAACACCACAGGATTTAACCACCACCAGTTTATGAAATTCTATCCTGTGTCACAGCATAGACTCAGGTGTAGACTTCAGTTGGTTAAAACTCAAAGATGTTTGAGAAGATGAAATGTGTTTCCAGTGTCATATATATTTGCACACAGAGTATTCAGGCTTCCTTGCAATCCATCCTTTCCCCCTACACAACTTGTTTTAGATGACTCTATCTTCAGGTGTTCTAATTTTACTCTTTGATTTTCTTTACAGTATCACCTCTGTTTGCCTGCAAAAATGCCATTCATAAGACACTGTGCAAACAGTGCTGCACAGCACATGCTTTATGTTTCAGGATACACAAACCCTAAATACAGGGACTGACTATTCTGGAGGAAAATTTATCTCTGGATATAATACACTAAAATGTCCAGATTATATATATAAGATTTCATTAAATTCAAAGATTTAGTCTTCTGGGGTTACTTAGTACAGATATACATAGAAAGAGGCAATAGATTTTTTTCTTATAGAATTGTGTACCTAGTCAAACTCTGATGTGAGGCAGTCTTTTGACTTACAGTCAGGCCTTTTATCTCCCATTTTTTCAAATATCGCTAGGAAGCCAGCACACAGAGAGAACAAGGGAATTGCCTGAGGTGAATGATGCCTAACAAGATTTAGCCCACCTCCACCCTAGCTCCAGGACTACACATCCCTGAAGTCATGGTACAAGTCAACACCACAACACAGAATTTATCAGTATTTACAGAGAGAAGGAACTTGAGCATATCTTCATTATTTCACCGACTGGTAAGCACTTAGCTTTATTTCACCAGGACAAACCAAAACTCAGAGCCAAGTTCTTCTTTCCTTAACTGTGCTTAAGCAAGGTGTCTCAGTAGGATGCAAGTCAATTTTTGAGGGAGGATTTTGCTCAGAACAAGATGGCTGAATGGGCCAATTTCTACATGTTGACTTAAAAAAACACACCCCAATGTCAATGAAACATCTTCTAAGAACTCTCATTCAGTGGTCTTATCTGTACCTGGGAAAAGAGCAGGCAAGGTCCCTTCCCAAACAATCCATACTATACGTCCCTGATCAGACAAAACCAATGGAAATTATTCTCGCCCCAGTAGAAGAAATCTTTGCCTATTAAATCCCTTGGACAGCCTCTTCCCCTTCACACCTGCATTTTTTAGGGCTTAATGTGCACTAGAACACAACTACACTGTTAGTGTCTTACTCTGCAGTCTTCTCCCCTCCTGATGCTCCCAATTTTCTGCCCCTTGAACTAAAAGCTCTAGCACTGCTTCATGCGCATGGCAGTGGGAACTTTAAGGTCCCTTCCAGCCCAAACCATTCTATGGTTCCCACACTCAGTTCATTCAAATGCATCCTTGGCAGGTATCTGGAAGATTGATCTGATCAATCAAATCAGAAAACTCCCATCTGAGTTTTGATCTGATTCATGCTGGATGCCCCTGTGAAGTCTCACAGGCTATGTAAGACTACAGTGAGGGACCTAAGGGGGTTTAGCCAACGGAGAGTTCAGTGCTGAAGAAGGGAGTTCACGCTCCTCTTCAGACCATGGAAGCATTGCCACTTCAGGAAAGCTGCAAAAGTGAAGGTGACAGGCCATGCTAGATAAAACACTGATAACCCATCTCTCCCAGTTTCCTCCTGAACAACAAACTCCACACACCACCCCTTTCCTCTGGCGCACAACACTCTGGACGCTCACTCTGGGCTTGCAGGTTTCTATGCCTCCTCTGGAAGAGATGACTGTGCTGTCCTGTAATTTCCTTTCCCTCAGCTGCTGGATCCTGCTCTTCTCTCCTCAATCCACCACTCCTCCCCATCAGCACACCAGGTTTGCAAGACCCTGCCTTCTGGTGGCTTGGAGCAAACTGGAAAAGCTGGGGGTGAACTGCAGCTTCCCCTCACCTAGATGTTTCAAACAGAGAAAAGCAGCAAAAGTGATGCTGTAACAGTGCTGCACTTAGTTCTGTACAGAGGAAAAGTACAGAGAAAGCAATGCAATAATAAAGTATGAATACAAATTCCCAGTTGCTGGGCAGCTCTGCAGAATTACGAGCACCAGAACAGTAAAGAGGTGAGTACTTTAATATATGCTGCTCCTATACTAATGAATGATTATGTGTTTTGCAGAAAGTATTTAGATGTCACATTACAGGTTACTGCCCATAGAAGCCAGCAGTCAGGCTATGTCATCCACCACCACATCACTCCTATCTATCCAACAGCAGACCAGGGGTTCCAGACATAGCCTGAGATGAGATACTCAGCCATGCACACCTCCTCTGTCCCCAGACCAAACTGCACTTCCTCATGCAAAACCCTCCACCAGCACATCCCTTAAGGGGTGCACCGAGCTGGCCCCAAAAAACCCCAAACTGACAGCCTCTGAGTAAAGCAGAGGTGTGCCTTACATTACAGCAGTGAAAGCAGTTCAAGAAAAAATGCTAACACAACAGTTTCATGCTGAATTTTTATTTCAATGTTATGCAACTGCATAAGTATAAATAATTGTGTTCAATATATAACAATTATGACATCCATAAGGAGTTTCTCAGAGAAAATAAGACTGCAAACACTTTATTGCACAGACCCTAACAATTTTTTTTTTTAATTTACTTTTTAATTTTTTTTTGTAAGCTGAGAAATCTACTGCAGGAACTCTACAAAAGAACACATCAGATCTACAATCACATTAAGACTGACCAAGAAGAACACAGGCAGGAGGATCTCTAACAGCTCACTGATAAGGTAAACACCAACAAACAGGTACTACATAAACACAAGCTTATGCACTGTTACACTTCCAAAATGCAAAGAACTTATTTGTCAGAAGTGATAATGAACTATACAAAATATTCATAAAGGTATACTGTAAACAAAAGCTAGATGTGTTTTAAAAGAAAACAAGAGGATAGTTGAAAAAATGCAGAGACTGTAAACTAGGAAATATCTCCCAGACAGAAATGTTATTTTCAAGTGCATTAGCATTCATTTGTATTAACTGCCAAAGCACAGATGAACTGTAAATGTCGAGACCATTTTATTTTTAAAATTCCTCAAAAATTATTATCCACTGCTTACTAGCTCCTTTCTGAATGCATCAAAGGCAGTATGAATGTTCTAGTGCCACATGAAAAATCAGGAGGTGTTTGTGATACTGGCTTTTCGTTATAGATTTACTGGAATCCAATTCAACTAATCAGGATAATAAAGTTTTCAGCAGAGGGAAATAAATTCTGCACACTGTCTGTTGTCAAACAAGTCTCCAAGTCAAGATTACACTGTGCTTTTATGAAAAATTTTTTAGCTTTCAAGACAGAAAGACAAACCATAAGCACTAGCAAAAAAGGTAGGGGCCTAGCTCTACTGTGGTTACAGAAAACAGAAATAAGCAAAACGACCATTCTATTGATCCCCAATTATTAAACCCATGCACCTGCAAGGGTATTTCGTAGTGCTTCTGTACATGTTTCAAATTTTACCTTTCATCCCTCAAAACAAGCTAAATACTCCACACGAAAATGATCAAAGTCTACATGTTCCACAGTATACAAAATTTAAATAAGGCTTAGCAAAAGTAAAAAGACAGTAACATTCTAGCACCAAATAGCTCCAACAAGTTCCTTTGTTAAAAAATGCTTCTTTTGTAATTACAGTATTGAACTTTTTTTTGCATACAAATAAAAAGATTATGTTATGAAATGTATGGAGCTACTCAATGCATTTCAAAATGAATATGAAACCCAGGATTACTTGCTAAAAACAGCAAGTCTACAAGGCCCCAGCTACGTATTAAAATGTGTCAGATAGCCTAAACTTTTTCAAAGATATGATACGGAAGCGTTTTTTCCTTTTTTACCTTACTCGTCACAAAATAGAAAAGAGCTACCAGCTGTATGACACTAATTAAACAGACCTATATGCCATAATATGTATTCTCTAAATGTATTAAGAACAGGGATGAACATACTAGTACTAAAAGTCATGTGCTTATACTTGTGCCTCACACTGTAAGGGTTTGAATTTAAAAAAGCTCAAGGAACTCGAGAGGATTGCAGCAAAAACTAAGCACATGGCATGTGCTTCAGAATTTCAGCCTTATCTGAGGTGAAGGTCAAAGAATACATTCCCAAGAGACAAGACAAAAACCATCATTTCACCAGAGAACACGACTCTTGTTGGGATGCCCTGATAATTAAGTGGTCTTCCCATAGCTTTAAGGACATCTACTCTAATCAGACTTTGTGCAGTAGGGAGATGCAGTTAGGTCTTGTGTTAGATCTGGTGAAGCAGTCAGCCAAGTACAGTACTATCAAAATCAGATTATTAAAAATACATGTAAAAACTCACAATACATCACCGTTTTTATTCTGTACTAGTATTTTTTTTCATTTCTACCTAGGATTTTTAGTAAGTAAAAATGTGGCCAGGTTTTTCTTGGGTTTTTTTTTTTTTCTTCCAGTCAGACCAGTGCTTGTGCATGTCCATGCCAGGTCTGAATTGTAAATTTGGTTTCATATTTGAGTATGGCAAATAAGTGGCAAAGCAACTATCTTAAAAAGGGAAAGAGTAAACAACGCAACCAGCAGCAAAGTATATATGCTACATTCAAACCCCAAACACGTTGCTAAGTATTTACAGAGGAAATATTTTCAACAGCTCTTGGCTGTAAAGGTATTTTTGTACAAATACTATATGGTAACAGTTTTACCGGTTACAATTGGAAAGGCATTTTGAAAAAAAGTCCTCTCTTTACATATCCCCTTGTATTGTTTCTTCAGTGACATGAAAGCTTTGCCGCACAAAGACATGACACAGTGCTGGTTTAAAGGCAGTACAACATATTGAAATCGTTTCAGCTAGTGTTGAATTCACACTTGCCAGGTCTTAAGAGTTAACATGGTTTTTTGTGAGCACTGCTCCGTGAAACTTCCTTTCCTCGACGCTGCCGAGCTGAGTCTTTGTCATCTGAAAGTGCATTAGGGCGGTCAGGTGTGGCTGCTGACCTAGACAAATCTTTACCGACATTCTGTTTTCTTGAAGCAGACTGCTGGGTCAGAACAGCATCTTTTCCCTTTACATCCACAGTGTTACTGAAAAGAGGCTTTTCTTGATTTCCAGGTTTTCCCCCAAGGTTTGACGCAGGATGGTGGGCTTCTGCTACAATAGCGGCACTATGCAAGGCCATCAGTGAAACACTCTTAGTCATTTCTGCCTTACTGCTCCCTGTGGAAGAGGTGCTTTTCTTATTTAGTTCCTTGCAAGTTGCAAGAAGCTCTGATGAGCCTTGTTTAACCTTTGCTGAAGATGCATCACTTTTCGCTGAAGACAAAACTTCCTGTCTACATTCAGAGAGATTGGACGAACAAGTCAGTGGCTTTCCTGGTGTTGCAGCCATGCGACAAGAACTTTGCCAACTGGCAGCTGGCAGATGTTTCATTGCATTCTGCTTGTTTGCATCCTCTGGCTGCTTCTGATTAACTTGTCCCTTCCCTTTTGTATCTTGAGAGCTTTTGCTACTTGCGGTGACTTTTTCTGTTCCTTTCCCTCTGACATCACAGTTTGTGAGACAAAGGGTAGGCTCCACTTTCCCACTGTCAAGCTGAACGTAAAGTGCGTCAGTGCATATTTTTCCTTCAGGTCTTTTGTCTGCAGAGATCATCTCATTACTAGGACTTCTGTCTGCCTCTTTGTTCAGCAAGAGACAGTCTTTCACAGTGGAAAACTTTGGAGCAGTGGTTTGTTTTTCACTGAAGCGAAGTTGCTTTTGATCAGCAGATTCCCCCAAGCCTGCTGCATCTTGCCTCTGCATCTGCTTAGAACTCTCTGGGCCTGCTGGCAGTGGGCTCACAGCAGAGGATTTGGGTTTGGTGTCAGGGGCTGTGCTGCTCATTTGAAGGGTGGTGACCGACCCATGATCCAAACTCACAGACTTTTCAGCCTGCACATGTTCATTGTTCGTTCTTCTTGAAGAGCCTGGAGCAGGAGAAAGGTGATCTGGGACGCTTTTACTGGCATGTTTTCCATCCTTCCGGGAGCTGGTAGACAACTGAGTAACAGTTTCTTTTTCTTTTACGGTCGGAGTACAAGGTTTTTGTGACAATGTCTGTTTATCCAAGGACTTAGACTTGGAGGAACTTGTATCAGAGACTGCCCTGGGTCTATTATTGCTGCTTTCCACAGAGGTGGCAGCAGGCTTCATGTGTTCTTGAACCCCTAAAGGAACCTCTACAGTACTGTGTCTGCTTACTGCATCTTTCACAGCAGGGGAGCCTGAGGCGTTAAGTTGCTGCCGAGGAACTTGGCTGGACTGCTCTCTCTCAGTAGTCTGAAGCCTTGCATCAGTGAGTGATTTCTGATCTTTCTTTCCCATATCTTTAGCACTGTCCTTCTGCAGAGAGGAAACTGGTGCAGATTTCTCAGTTTTATGATCACCATCTCTTGAGGGTTGCACAGGCCATTTGGATTGAAGAGCTTCACTCTTTGCCTCTGTGATAACTTTCTTAGACTCAGTTTTCTGCTTGGTTATGTCCCTTTCCACAAAACTTTTAGAAACACTGCTCTCATCTTTGCCTAGCTGTTTCAGTGATTCTCTGCCATCTTTAGGTTGTGCCTTGGGGCCAGCTGACAGCATTTTTCCTTGCATGTGAGGTGGAATGGCAAAATCAGCACAATTTTTTTCATTGCTCTTGGAGCAGGTTGTTATCAGGACGTCTGAGACAGATACCTTCAGAGATGACTCCCTGATCACTTCCACCTTTGCAGGGATAGGCTCACAACCTCTCTGGGCTACTGGCTGTTTGACAGGTAACTCTTTTTGTACTTGTTTCTCTTTTCCTATAGCTTTTTCAGGAGTGCTTTGTCCAGCAGAAGGTTTGGAATATGTTTGAGTAGTTTTAAGACTCTGACTTTGAGTAACACAAGTCTTTGCTTCCACTGAACTGTCCTTTTGTTTTGAAGGGGAGGTATCTTTCTTTTGAACAGCTTCAATAACAGAAATACTGCCTTTAGTAGCTGGACTCGAAACTTTTTTCTCTGTCACTGCTTCTGCAGCCATAGGGATGAGTGGTGGATTTGGAGAACTCTTGCCTACCTGTTGAATCTGAGGCTCTGCTATGTTGACTTTGCCAGATTTTGGGTAGCTTAACAACTGCTCCTTCTGAGAGACCATTTCTGCCTTCCCACCACTACCTTGTGGCACTGGGGGTTTAGGAGATCCCCCATCACTGCTGGTGCTCTGTCCTTCTGGCAGCACACGCAAAGGCAGTTCAGTTTTCAAAGCCTGTGGCCCAGAAAGTAACGCAATGTCTAGTGTGCCTTCTATTGGCTTCAGACAGGAAACAGACCTACCATCAAGTTTATATTCTGATGGACTTTTTCTGACAGGAGCCTCAGTGGAAATAAGGGCTGATTTTTCCACACTCATGTCCGCTCGGCCACTCAAGGTCTTGAGAGGAACAAAAGACACTGAGTTAATCTGAGCAGCATGTGCACTGCCAATAAATGCTCTACCATCTGCAGCTGCAGAGTCCTGTTGTATGTTTACGGGTCTGCCTGTACTAAGTTGAAGGCATTCATGAACATTAGATGTCATCTTAGGTTTTAGCACTGGACAGACACTGTCATCTTTTTCTTCAATAGACATTTTCTTTCTGAGATAATCAATATTTGCAAGTTTACCATCTAATCTTTCAAATTTGACATATTCTTTTGTTGGTACAATTTTATCTGTGTTTTCTCCCTTTCCATTTACGATCCTGTCAGAGGACTGAGGTAGCACATCTTGCAGGGTACATGAAGGGGAAATTCTTTTGAAGTCATAAGAAATATGACTGAGTTCATTAGGGGGAGGCCCATGACACAACATNCTGAGTTCATTAGGGGGAGGCCCATGACACAACATTTGTGCATCTAAAGCAACACCATCATTTGATCTCAAGTTTGCATTCTTTTGAAGGGTGTCTTTGAGTATGCCACCAGCTGACTGGGTCTCCACAGTAACAATTTTCATTTCAAGCTGGTTTGATCTTTCTAATACCTTCTGGAATGCTTTTTTGTCTCTTTCTTCCAATCTTAAGGTGTTGGGATTTTCTGGTTCACTGCTTGGTTCGTGTATAGCAGCATTCACTTTTTCAGCAAAATCTTGCTTTTTCATAACTACCTTGACCTTCAGCTTCTCTCTGTCCAGCTCATCAATGGATTCTTGTCTACCTAATTTTCGGGAGATGGGTCGTTTCAAGCAGCCCTGCTCTGCAGGCCTGACTCGTGTGAGTGATGGCACGTCACATACGTTCTCCTCCAAGCTCTGAAGAGTTACTTCTCTTTGAGACAATTCTCTATTCACTTCTTCCTGGGTCACTTCCAGACTGTGTTTTCGTGAACATAAGTGTTTTTTATCACTGCCATAAGAGGGTGCAAGTTTCTCTTCAGACTGGACTCTCTTTAACAGTGGAGATCTTGGTGGCTCTGCACTCTTTGGCCTGACAATGTGCCTTACAATAGTTGGAGGAGAGTGCATTTTGCTAGGAAAAGACTGAGCTATTTTTGTATTTCCAATTGAATGTCCCAGCAAAGGTGACGGAGACCGCTGCGGAGATGTTGGCTGGGGTGTCGGAGAAGGTGTCCGTGCAAGAGGAGAGAGGGGAATGCTGCCAGCTGATTTCCGTCTTCCTGACCTGTATCTTTGCCCACCAAGCTTTGGACCCAAGCCATGCAGAGTGCTGGGTCTTATGTGTCCTGAACCAGCTGGTGAATTGGGAGCACTGGAACTAGGGGAGCTACTCTGGGAAGAGTTAGTACCTACAAAAAGAACAAAAAACCCAAGCAAACAAATGTAAGATTAGCATGATTTTTTCAATCTTGTCTAAATGTTCAGTGAGAAACAGAACAAAAGCCCTATGCTGTCTCACACCACAATGTTTCAAAATCTGGAAGGTTTTCAGTGCAAAAGATTTTAGGCTGGAAAACCTGCATCATTCCAATTACATCTGCTGTTTCTCCCTTTCTCTCTCTCCTGTCATCCCCTTTAAGTTATCTCTTGCTTCTACTTAAATAGAATAACTAATGCTTTCTGACACTTCAAAGCAATGATCAAGGCTTTCCAGATAATTTACCTTTGCCAACGGATTGTACAACAGCAGTCAATTCTAGTACATGCTACAGTTGTGACAGAAGTAAAAGAGGAAAAAGA
This sequence comes from Pomatostomus ruficeps, assembly GCA_013400735.1. NCBI lineage: Eukaryota > Metazoa > Chordata > Aves > Passeriformes > Timaliidae > Pomatostomus > Pomatostomus ruficeps. Next base: position 64,817 of record VYZT01040780.1, read on the forward strand.
GGCAAGCTTTTAGGAGTCAGAAAAATGCGTGTTTCAGCACTCAGCTTAATCTTTTCAGCAATAAATATGCATTCATGAGTACCATGCAGCTCCATTATGTAGCAACTTTTACTTCAGTTTCACTCTTTTATCACGTAGCCTCTCCAAGGCAAAATTCTCTCCTTTGCTTCAAATGGAGACTGTTTATTACTCAACTTACAGCCACTGGACT
>VYZT01040782.1:0-17870 GCA_013400735.1 Pomatostomus ruficeps
GAACAATGTTCAAGACAACACCCTTCCCAAGGCCAAAGAGCTGTGTCCTAACCCTTAAGAGGGCACAGTGTTTGTAGCAAACAGAAAGGCCTGAGGGGAACAATAAAAAGTTTTAATTCAGCTTCATTTCCTACCTTCTCAGTGAGCTATGAGAGATTTTACTCATAAAGCATGCCTTCAAGCAGACAGCTTTGAACATCTCACAAGAGATGAATGAACAGGTCCTGTCATCAGCAGATCAGGACAAGTAGGCAGGTCTAAACTGACTTGAATTTTGGTGGTCACTACTACCATGATACCATTTCAGTCACACATGACAAAGAGCTGTGTGTCCAATGGAGCTGTCTAGAAGGTGAAATAAAAGAGAAAGCACTGTGGGAAAAGGGGATTTTAGAGAGATAAGCCTTGAACGCCAGTACAACTCAGTACAGATTTGCCTATCATGTATCCAAAACAAAGCACAGCATGACAAATTCTCTTAATTTGAAAGCTGAATGGCATTTAGGGGAAAAGTGGAAGGCAATGCTCCTCCACTGTTCTTCCCCATAGTTGTACATGCAATACCCTGGACACCAGCTCTTCCACCTGAGGATTCAAGGAATATACAGCTTATTTCTCCTTTATTCTTAATTTGTTTACCTGATTTCTCCCATTATCCCTGATTGCCTTTGACATCTGAGGTTCTGTGACTCTGTCTCAAGAGTTTCTCTTGGTCTGCTGTATATTGCTTCCAAACTTAAGTGAATTTTTATATAATCCTTGGTTTACTTCTTCCAAAGTATCTTTTGAATGTATTGAGATATCTTTTGGATCCTTTAGGGATTTGATACAATGTGGCTTTTATTTGCATATTATTTTGGTGCTTTTGAACAGCAGCAGAATATTAAAAAAGATACATAACTTTTGAAGTCAAGTAAGGCTTGGAGGTGGAATTTTTGTATATCTGAAAGCAGCTGTTGCAGGTACAAATGAAGAATTTCTCGATCAAAAACTGTGTTATGACTATAGGCACAGAATATTCTGTATCTCTGTTAAAAGCAACATTGCAATTAAAAATGAGTACTTGCTTTAGCATCAGACTACCACATTTTAAATTATTTATTTAAAGTAAAGGAGGTAACCACCACTACCAACAAAGGGGCGTCATTAAGTGATGAATATACTTGCCCTCATCCCTGTTAACCTCAGAGATCTCTTCAACACTACACATATATTCAATTCCTATTCCTTTATAAACACTGCTGTGAGTTATATGAAGCATTTTCATTCCATCCAGGGTAAGAAGCACTTGTGATGTAATGTATTTGTTCTTTAACTATTCTACAGCTCTGGCTGCACTGATGGCTGCTCTAAGCAGGGGTGTGTGATGCCTTGACACCCATTTTATGCTCCCAGATAATTAGAAGCCAGAACAGTGCCATTTCTAGATATACATGTGTATCCCACTTTGATGAGTGAAAGTAATTTGCAGGCTTTTGAATGTTGTGAGTATTAGTCATTACAGAAGGATCTTCTTTGTAATAGGAAGTGAAATGCACAGCCTACATGCCAGCTAGGTTCTCTTAGAAATGGCTTCTGTAATGGTTATTTACCACTTATCCTCACTGCATGAAGATAAGAAGTTTAAACTGTATCCATTGGAGAAACACACAAGATATGGTATGAGGAAAAATAAACATGGCTAAGGATATTCCACTCTTCATTGACTCGTTTCTGTGTCCATATTATGTGAATCGTAGTTCAGTTACAGAGTTTCAAATGGGAAAAAAAATGAGATGTATTATTGAGCCAGGGCTGTTTTCTTATTTTTAGTAAATGAAACAATCCTCAACTTGAATTGCCCTAGTTACAGTACTCATTGCTGGTCTGAGAATCTGATGCAATGAACAACACAGAAAAGGTTTTTGAAATATCATCTAAGCCTTGTTCTTATCTGCAGAGTTCAAAATATTTAATTAAACCAGGTTTCGTCCCATTTCCCTCACTCACTTTAGTACAACTAAATGTACTGCTCCTGGCTTACAAATATCTGAGTGACTTGAAAGCTGCCCATTAGGCCAAGTTCAGTAACAGCAGTTTAAAACCCACCAGTCTCTGTGTCTGGCATTTCTTGTTGGCTCTCCATGGCTTTCTGCTGCAAGCAGCAACTTAGCCAGGAGTCCTGAGTCATGCTTCAGAGTCTGTCAGATGCTCCTAAGCACTCTTGGCTAGAAGAGGGACAGAGAGAAAAGAAGGACTTTCTGCTCTTCCAGCCCTGCTTCTCACAACTTTTCTCTGCAGTAAAATTCCCTCAGCTGCAGGTCCTCTATCTTGAGCAGTCAGTCAAACACAGCTCCAGCCAGCCTCAGGGACTTAGCAACCCCAGCCCAGGTGCAGCCTCTTTAGAATGTAAGAAAAGACTTTTCCTGATTTCGTTGTCATAAACTTAGAATTTATTTTCATTTAGATTTCAAACTTATGAGATGCTGAGTTTCTCAATGCCTGGATCCATGCACCGAAGTCCAGACTGCAGTACCACAGGTTTTTCAGCCAGAATGGGTCATTGTTAACAGGCTCTATATACCAAGAATCTCGACATTCAGAATAATAAAGTTAAACATGACAGCGTTTTCCTTATGCAGAATCATCACCCTTGCCTAATTTCTGCACCTCTCCTCTAATGACAATCTTTTTGACATTCTTACAAAATTCTGACACAAACTATTTCCCTTTCATTAACAGAAGATTGCACAAAGAAATCTTCAGCGAGTTGAAGCTGAATTACAGCCTCCCAGTCACTGACTTGTACACAAGACAGATATGTCTTAAAATCCGTCTTCCTATTAGCACTGATGCTGCAGGTACAGGAAGAAGCAAAGTGGCCTCACCACTGGAAGCTCTCAAGCACTTTGCTCTCAATATTGTTTTGCTGCTGAAACCACTCTGTGCTGGTTTTGGCTGATGTAGAGTTAATTTTCTTTCCAGTGCCTGGTAGGGGGCTGTGTTTAGATTTGTGCTGAACATGGAGTTGATAACGTAGAGATGCTCTTGCTGTTGCTGAGCAGAGCTTGCACAGAGCCAAAACCTTTTCTGCTTTTTGTATTGCCACACCAGCAAGGAAAGTTGAGGGTGCGTGAGAGGCTGGGAGGAAACACAGCCAGGACAGATGACCCAAACTGACCACAGGGATATTCCAGACCATATGACATTATACTCAGCATATAAAGTGTGGAGAAGAAGTAGGAAGGGGAGAACATTTGGAGTGATGGTGTTTGTTCTCCCAAGGAGCCATTAGAGATCATGGGGCCCTGCTTTCCTGGGCATGGCTGAACACCTGCCTGCCCATGGGAAGCAGTGAATTAATTCCTTGGATTGCTTTACTTTTGTGCATGGCTTTTGCTTTCCCTATTAAACTGTCTTCAACTCAACCCATGGGTTCTCCACCTTTTACCCTTCTGATTCTCTTCCCAATCCTGGTGGTAGGGGAGTGAGTGAACAACTTTCTGGGGTTTGGTTGCTGTCTGGGGTGAAACCACAACACAGTCTCAAGCTAGACTTGATCTGCAATACAGAAATCTCCAGTTTTGGCAGATGTCAGTTAAGCAGATTCGTATTTCAAATCTTGGGTGTGTGTATAATTTCATCTGCCAATTTCATCATTGCCTCCACCTGGGTTCTAACAAATGCTCTATTTTACCCAGGACTAACCTTTCTGTAATACACAGGCCAGGTTTTAAAACTTAGATGTTTGATGATTGTCCCAGGTCTGTATTTAGGGTCTCATAAAGCTCCTACTAGCTTCACATCATACAGGCTCACACTTAAGCAGTAAAATTAGCTGGAGTTATCCTTTAGTTCCTATTTTGTTCTTTTATCAGAAGTATTAAATTTATCTTTATCAAAATTATCAAAACTAATTCCCAGTAAAAGTAAAACAGTAATTTATAGTGGTTGGTTTGATCTCCGTCCTGGTTCAGCTGTCTTGGTTTGCACACTGTGAGCCTTCAGCCCTCTCTACTTGCTTCTTGCCTCTCTTTGTTTGTTCCTGTAGCTGCTGTTCCTCACTTTAGGTAACCAGTGCAAGGGTGCCTTATGCTGCTACAGACCTTCACTAACTCTTGTGAAGATCTTCTTACAAATTGCTTAAGAGCATTTTGCAAATAAATCCTCCCAGATTGTAGTGTTTGTTGCAGCCCAGAAATTGAAAATCATACTGAATATTATGTCTGCTTTTTAAATGTCAGTGTATTGGAAAGAATTTGTCATGTCTAGCACTACTCTATGATATTATGCATAGGTTTGATGCTGAAAGTTGTTTTCTTAGAAAAGACTCTACTATTATGTATTTAATCTAGTTTGTATCAAACGATTCTCTCTACAGATGATCAAAACTTTAGAGGTAACAAAATCACCTCAAATATTTGCCAAAAGCTGTTAAATCTGTGATTAATCACTATGGCATGATAGAAAAATATTCCAATCCTTCTGGATTGAAAAAGATTCCAATCTTTCCAATCTTTGGCTTATATAGGCCACAATATTTTATTCTTCAGCTGAAAGGTATGTTTACTTTTCTGTTTGAAAAAACAAGCCAGCTTAGTTCAGAGGAAGAACATACCAGCAACTACCTTCCACTCCATAGAAAAATACTCTCTAGCCAGAAGAGACAGGCCAATTCTTTCCACTTACACAAATGTCATCTACTTATTATTTCTCTATAAAATTCAGCTCCAAAAGATTGAAAAAGATTTGCAAATACCATTTATAAGTCAAAACCACTGAAGCATTAAATTACATCAGACTCGTAAAAGTAGAAGCTTTTTGTAAGATCAAAAGCTATGCAAATGCTGCTTTGCAGCTCAGGTGTATCACGTCAGAAGGACCACAAGAATACAGTCTTCAAATTATAAGAAAAAAGTTTAAGTGTATGTACCATTTTCTATTACAACCACGCATATTCATTAAAAGATTCTTCTTTTTTCAGCTGTCTGCAGTAGCAGTACATGAAATCAAAATTATTTTGCCTATCAACATATATTAAAGATAGTTATGAAGACACAGGACTCATTTAACCTTTTCAATATCCATCCTATAATTTTTGCTAGCTGGCATCCTGCCCCTACCTCACAGCCCAGAAGCTGAAACCACAAGTGTTAAGAAATCAATTGAGTTGTGGAAGAGCTTTGAAAAGGCCACTCACAGTACATTCAGCTCCTGCCTTTCACAGCTCGCATGTGGGCTTGAAACCACCTTCCCATGCCAAAAGCAGCAAACTCAAATCCAGAATAATGGGTATGCCTACACTGTGGTTTAGAATCACACAAAAACTTATTCTGCCCATGCTCTGAGGTGGCAGGATAGGAGTCAGCTCTCATCTGCAAATTGCATGGCCAGATTTGCATAGCAGGATAGCCCTGTGTTTGAACTAACATATCCCTCTGAGGCACATATGCAACACACAGAAGTGGAAACGTTCTGCTGCTCTCTCCATCTAGCTGAAATATTATTCTCAGGCAGTGCAGCTGTATGAAATGTCATCCCCAGGAAATGCCTTGAAAAAGAGAGGGTGGAAGCATAATCAGAATCTCTTCTGTCAGCCCCCCTCCCCTTTACAGAAAGGTTTCCGGCTACTTCATTAATAATACAGACTTTTCAGTAAGGCATCGGATAACTCCAGCCATAACTGGACCTGTTCATAGAATACCAAAACTTATTCTCTTTGCCTTTTCATCTCAGCACAGAAGAATATTTCAAAGCAGGGACTACAAACTTGAACACTGACTCCATGCAACAGGCAAGTATGGGGAACAGAGAGAAAACCTGTGAGGAAAAAGTTTGCAAAGTTTCCAGAAAGAATAATTCCAGTCAGGACATTTGCAAGGATAATGTTACCTTTTTCTAAACATTAATTTGAGAAAGCATATTCAAGTGTTCTCACGGTTTACAGTATGCAAGATTTCAGTGCTTTTTCACAGGTTTCACCAAAGTAAAGAATGATCACTTGCTTCTGAGCTTTATATTTACACCAGAGTAGAGATGAACTTGGTAGTCTTATACCTAGGCTGATTAGAAGACAGAACACATGAGACAGAGAATCAAAACCCCATAGATGGAATTTTAAACAGAAGTCTATCTCTTACTATATTTTGTCTTTAACACCAAGCCTACTACATCTCAAAGAACCTGGCATTTCTTAAGCCAACTGCAGCATTATAGCAGCCTCACACCAAGCATCAACTTTTGAGATTGGCTTTTTCATCCTCCTCTGTCAGATTCTGTTTGCCTCTGACTCTTCCCACCTTCCTGCAGGGAGAAATGCAGTGCACATGAAGGTAGCTGGAGCAGAGGCTCTAAGATCTTTTATCCATCCAAGATAACAGAATCAGTAGCTATTTCCAAGGTTTAATTTGCACCTGCGGGAGCTGTTTCCTTTGAAATTCTCACTCGGTCTGGACAAGTTTAACCAAAACAAGCAAACTCCACTTTAGGTGTGAAGATTTTAAATTGCTATCTGAGCTTTTTTTTTTTAACAAATGAATAGCAATCTGGCAGAACAAGTAGAAATACTCACTAAATACTTTATCCTGAAATTAAAAAAAAGTCCACCTTATTCCAAATTCTAGTGGTAATGTATGATTTAAAACTGTCATCAGAAATCCTTGTAAATGCAGTTCTAACACCATTTGGGGACAGAGAGGTTAAAAAGCATGCAGAGATTTCTTCCTGATTTCATTCACATACAATCAATTCACCTTCCTTCCTGCCTTAGACCTTAGCCAAAGCAGCAGATAGAGCTAGTGAACTCTTGTTTATTACCACTGGAAGCAGGATTAATATTGGTTTCTGCCAGATATGCTGGACAAGCAGGGAGAGGAGGAAATATCCCAAGCAGCACAGCCTACACCTCCACTTAGTATCCCATGGGTTAACTGACCTCAAATAATCTTAACAAACTTACTGTGATTTATTGAGACAAGGGCTGTGTTGTCCTATGTGTTGTTAAGGCAGCAGCAGTTTGTGCAGGCACAAGAGTCCAGCAAATCCCATGCCAGTGCATTTGGCAGGCTTACAAAATCCTGAATGAAACCCTCCAATTTGTGTTGAATTAGCAACCTTCCTAAAAGCATGGGAGAGAAATTATATTGTATCACACATCATTCTAGTGATAGTGATTGAGTTCAGTTCTGTAACACATTCACATTTAAACTAAATTAGTAAAGAGGGACAAGTGGACTGGTCTCAAATATACTACCATCTCCAGGTCTGAGACACAGACAGGTTTTCAGCTTCCACTGGCCAAACCATGAGTTTAGAAGCTGAGGAAGACTAAGAAAGACTTTAAACTCTTCAGCAAAGACAGCAATGTCACGTAATATTAAATAGCTGAAACGAGACAGGCAGGAAAATAGCTTCCACTCAGCCAATATCTTTTCTGGTTTGAGACCTGAGGAAGTTCAGGTCCAGAACCCCTGGCTAAAATGTTCTCTGATGCTGATAATGATCAAGGACATCTTGACATTAACTTAATATGATTTTCCTCATAACACAAAGTTAAATAACATTCTAAAGCTAACAGGTATGAAGTACTGGTTTATTCACCACAATACCTTGACCTCAGCAGAGCTGAGTTGATTTTTTCATGTTTTCAGGTGCCTCATGCATATTATTACCTTCATTTCAAAGATCCTGTGTGTCCTATTTCTTCTCCTGTTTCTGCAACCCTCCTTAATGGCTACAGGTACTTTGAACATCCAGATTCTGCACAGTCTAAGACATAATTCAAGACCAAAGTAACAGATATTGCTGCTACTTCTGCTGCCTCCTTTGCTTTTCATCCTCTGCCATTTCCAACAATGCGACACAGTTTAAGGTGCTGAGGAATACAGCTCTACCTATGGCATAAAAGTATTTGCAGAATATGAGCATGACCTGAAACTTCTCCCATGTTTTGTAGTGCACATTATCTGCAGACTTAAGCAAGGAAATCAGTCAAGATGGTTATTAGGATAGGGGAAATCCTGTATTGAAAAGAGACACCATTATTTCAATCCTGCTCTCTGGTTTCACTGTTCAAATTCACATAACTTATCTAATCATTACCTTTTGGAATGGGAAATGAGACAATCTCTTTTTACATGTGTGATGTGGAGGATAGGTATTTTTTTCCTTTCCTTTTCTTTTCTTAAAGCTTTCCACTAAGCCAAGAACTCATGTACATTCATAATTAAATATTATTTTACTTTTAAATCAGATATTAATGATATATATGATTTATGCTCTGCAAATTGAATATTCCAGGGGGAGGGACTTCTGTTAAAAGGCACAATAAAGTAAGTATCTGGATAGAAGAAGATCTGTCTATTACATGGAATAAGAAATAGATAGACAGCCTGAGGAGCTTTTCAGGTAGAGATGAAAGTCACAAGTATGTGTGTGAATTAAAAAGAACATATCCATTCATCTCTGTCTCTTTACACCTGGGCTGAATGCTAAAAGCTATCTGTCAAAACTGCATGTGAGGCAATAAGAGCACTTTGTTTATCTTTGACTAAATTAACAGCCTTGGACAGGATTTCAGCAGCAACATGGTAAGTTAAGTTGATTTTCTCACAATCCACCCTGGCAGCTGTACTTTCTGAGAAACCCCAGGAGAGCTTTTGATGGGTATTCTCAGAGGTGGAAGGAGAAAATACACAAGGCATTTGAAAATTGACTCTTCCCTTTCAGTATTGTCTTTCTGACTGTCACAGTTCTCCTTTCAGAGCAGACAGCTGTTGTGTTTCTTAAGCAAGAACAGAGTACCTGGATGTGGTGGGTTGACCCTGGCTGGATGCCAAGCACCCACAAAAGCTGCTCTATCACTTCCCTCCACAAGTGGAAAGGGAAGAGAAAATATAATGAAAGGTTCATGAGTTGAGATAAGGACCAGGAGAGATCTCTCACCAAATATGGTCACAGGCAAAACAGACTTGAATTAGAGATATTAATTGATTTTATTGCTAACAGAAACAGAGCAGGATCATGAGAAGTAAAATAAGACCTTAAAAATACTTTTTCCCTACCTGTTCCTCCTTCCCAGCTCTATTTCCTCCCCCTCAGTGGCACAGGGAGACAGGGAAGGGGGATTATGATCAGTTCATCACATGTTGTTTCTGCTACTGCTCCATGAGAAGATTCCTTCTCTTGCTCCAGTATGGAGTTCCTCCTAGGGAGACAGTTCTTCATGAACATCTCCAACTTGAGTCCGTCACACAGGCAACAGTTCTCCACAAACTGCTCCAAAAGAAGGCACTTTTTCATGGTCCTTCAAGGACAGGCTGCTCCAGTGTGAGTCCGCCATGGGGTCACAGTCCTACCAGGAAACCAGTTCCAGTGTGGGCGCCTCTCTCCACAGGTCTGCAGGTCCCTGCCAGGAGCCTGCTCCAGCACGGGCCTCCCATGAGGTCACAGCCCCATCTCAGGCATCCACCTGCTCCAGCATGGGTCTCCTCCATGGGCTGCAGGTGGATCTCTGCATCCCCATGGAACTCTGTGGGCTGCAGGGGCACAGCCTGAATCATCGTGGTCTGCACCATGGGCTGCAGAGGAATCTCAGCTACGGCACCCAGAGCACCTCCTCCTCTTCCTTCTCCACTGACCTTGGTGTCTTCAGAGCTGTTCCTCTCTTACATTTCTCACCCTGCTCTTCACTGGTCCCAGTTAAAACTGCACAGTAACTCTTTTCTTCTTAAATCTGTTACCCCAGAGGTGTTACCACCATTTCTGATGGGCCCAGCCTTGGCCAGAGGCACATCCATTCTGGAGCCAGCTGGAATTGGCTCTTTTGGGCATGGAAGAAGTTTCTCATAGCTTCTCAGAGAAACCACCCCTCTAATGCCCCCACTACCAAAACCTGGCCACACAAGCCTAACACACTGGAGCTACTAGAAATTTCTTAGGACTACCCCAATAAAGGATGAGTTATTCTGGGAAGTAAAGAAGCTGCCAGATTTGACATATCTGAACATCACTATGGCCAATATCACTGATGGAAAGGGTGTTTCTGCATATAAAACCAAGGGATCTATTACTGGAAAGATCTAACATGCTCTAAAGTATGAGAATCCTTCAACAGACCAGTCAGGCCTCTGAAGAAGATAAATTAAATACTATTACTAGTGGTTGGAAACACAGGAACTGTAAATTAGTTATTACCTATGCTGTAAATTATGTATGAAATAGGGCAAGTTATTTAGCTTTCATCCTTCTCCTGGAAAAAGTAGGAAAATTTGTTTCCTTATTGTCTAGAATATATTCTACTACATTTTTTTTTTTATCTGATGTATTCCCTAACATATATGCTAGGGATTTCTTCAATTAGTGATGCAAAATGACAATGAACTCTAAATAATCCTGTAATCAAAAATAAGCAATTCCTGTGTGTCAAAAGAAAACTTTCCAAAGCTGCAGAACCTACCTAGGACCAATAAAAGACCAATAAACTTTGTAATAAGAGAGTTTTGGATGGGAAAAGATGGGGGAAATTGCTTAGAGAAGAAACTGGAGAGGAAAAAGTGCCAAAGGAAATTTTTGGTATTCATCCTCCAGGAAGAATTGCCTTATAACTACAGTATGGCTCCCAAATGAGATAAGCCGAGTTCCCACCTCTTCCACAGACTTCTGGCACAACCTTGACAAATTAAACAAGTCCCTTTGTACCACAGAATAAGCAAGTGTAACAGTAACCCTCCCCACTGCCTAGTCATGTCTAGTTAGACAGTTAAAATGAGTTGTTTCTTATAAAGTACAATTTGTTCCCTTTTAAGCTTTTGTGCAGAGCACTTGGCACAGTTGGTGTAAAGGATTGAAGTTTTACAAGTAGAAAACAAGGTGGAGAAGAATTTATTGTGCCTTGTTATTATTCAAGTCTCTTGGTGGAGTGGGTGTAGGAGCTTTTCTTCTAAGGACGGATTTTGCAGAATGACACGAAATTCTCAGAAAGGTTGGTTTTGCCTTCTCAGCAATGTAAATGAAAAGCAGAAGATTTGCACATGAAGTGGTAGGAGCAGCAATACTGATGGACCCTCCATGGAGAAGTGTCACACACTGAGAACATCCTGGCACTCTTGACCCATTATCTGCTGTGTGATTCTGGTTATTTTTAGCAATCCCCTTGTGGGAGGGCGGAGAATAAATTGTTGTTTGGCATCTTATGACAGGAATTTCAGTAGACAGCATTACCATAAACTAAGGAGCACAGATATTGAGCACAGAGGGAGAGAGAGTATAAGGTTCCCTGCCTCATGTTCAGTGATGAAATTTCCCCAGGGTGAGCTGTAAGTAGAATAAATCTGAGCCTGCTAATACAACCTCAAATATTTTTTTCAGACTGAATCAATTAGGCTGACTCTACCAGGGGTCTTCACACAAATTAAGAATAGCCTCTGTTTGTGTGACCCTGACACAAATCTAGAAGCGTAGTTTGAGCTGCCTTTCTTGTTTGCAAAATACCTGCCTTTTGTAGCTTCTGGGTGCAGGTAAAGTCTTCTCTTCTGTTCTCTACTCAGCAGAAAAAATCCAAAAAGAAGTAGAAAACTATGTATATGTATCTCTTTATGCATCTTGACAGTAATAACTCATGCAATTAACCCCCTGTACTAGAGAAAGTATTTCATGGTGCTCTGTTTTCTACAGTCCATGAATATACGATCATTACATTGATATCTTACAACAGGCCCATTTTTCTTTGGTCCTGCACGTGTAACCACAGCAAAATGCCTGATTTGTTATTTATTGCTGTACTGATCATGTCATTTGCCTTCTTACCACAAGACTCAACATCATAGTATTCTCTTGAATATTCCAGGTTTGAGCACCTTCATCTGAGAAGCCTTTAAAAGACTGACTTGCCGAAGATAAAATTTCAATTTCTGAATTTGAAACGTAAATTTAATCCTATTGAGTCCCCTCTGCATTTAGTTCTTCCAATTACTCAGAATTTTGTCAGCCTGGAGAACCAGGAAAGAGAATTTTTCTTCTGAAGGATACACTGACCATCTTGCCACACTTAAAGGCTCAGAATCTACTGTTTTCTCCATCTGTCAGAGTAGATGGACAGTTTACATAGCTGAGCACAGGAAATTCCACACTCCGATCTCTCAGGTGAGTTCTGGAACTTAAAATGATTAACTATATATAAGATGAATGTGTATTATATTTTTTAAAAAAGGTTTATTTATCTTTTTTTTGCTTACTTTTTACCTGCTACTGAAATTCTTTTCCATGGCTTCATGGCAGGGGTAAGACCCATGGTCAGAAAACAGCTTAAAACATGCTTAGGAAGGGTCACTAAAGTAGCTTTAAGTCACCTTTACCTCTATGTCTTCCCAGTCCTGGACTAGCCCAGGAGACAAGAGGCCTGTGGTGATGCTTAGAAAACCCCATGTAAATCGCAACAGCTAACATCTGACTTTAGAGTTACCAAGTTCCCTCACAACAACATGCACTGCATCGTAGCTCCTCATATATTCTAGCTTCTTTGTCAACAGGAAACTCAGCTGCAATGCTCAGGAATTTTTCATCTTTCAGGTGTCATTCTGGCCACAGTGGTTGTCACAGGGAGGCTGGAGCAGTGCATTTGTGCATGGACAAGGTGTTGCCAAGCTTTCATTAGCAATGCTGTTACATACTCAACACAGGCATTACTCCAAAGGGATTTTAAAGCAATCAGATTCTTTCAAAGGAGACCCTGGCCCATAATAGATAAGATTAGGCAGCTGATGGATTTTAGAAGAGCGAAGAAATAGCACAAGCTGTCTCTTTTTGTCTTTCCAGGTATTTCTAAAATGGCTTTTTCAACATGGGACAAATACATGAGAAGTATATATGGCAGGGTAATGGCACAGCACTCTTTTCTTTGGTTGGCTCTTCCAGATGCAAGAAGAGTTTTGATAAATATTCATAGCAGATCATAGTCTTTTCCCTGTTCTACATGTATTCACACCTGCCTGGGTAAAGAACAGTACTGAATATCATAAAGCCCATGCCTTTCTCATCTGAGGAAAATAATCCCCCTAGAGATCTAACACTGTAGGAGATTTAATATTCACACAGGTATCAGTAGTGCAGAAGGAACATGTATAAAGACAGAATAACTTTGGATTTTAGAAGAAACAGACATTTTAAGGAGTTATACCGAAGATTAAACTTGTTTACTCTGAAGTTACTTTAGAGTTTGGTTGTAGACCGCTGTACGGACAAACTAAAACTGATTTATTCTGACATAGATATGGTGGTCCAACCATCCACTTTATTCTTAAATTGATTAATCTATTCCTAATTTCATTAAATTCTTCATTTAAAAATCTCATATTCCATCAAAACCAATCATTTTAGGCAATATACACTACTTAAAAATTTGTTCAAGTAATTAAAATAAATAAAAAAGGGTTTTTTATAAAGATGTATTGCAAGGTGCCTTTTGGTGAGCTTGCAATGTAGTTAATGGAGGCAGTGCTAAACTTGAATCAAATTTGCCTTCTTCCCTTTACTATACCCATTACAGAGTCTCTATTCAGCTGCCTTTTGGCTTTTCTCCCTTTTCTGAAAATCTTGTGGACTTACTTAATAAAGAATTGGATACCTGACATGTTTTTCCCTAAAATGATCCATAGGAAGACTTTTGATTGCTGAGAAATATTTTATTTTCCTAATTTCTCTAGAACCTCATTGTTCCTCTCTCAGTTAGGCTCTACAAGACTTAGTAATAAACATACTCATGTCAGAATACTCCCTCATTTTTCCCCTTGTGTCAGGCTGATGCATATTCCAGTTGTAGTGATAGATGCATCAGAGACAAAGAATCAGAAGGAATGTAAGAGACTATGGAACTTAAAATTAGATTTCGAAAGACAACAATTTTTCTAAGCAGGTTTGTTGATTCTTCCAGTCCCAAGAGAATTTACATATAACTACTCTGAAAAAAGGCAAAAAATAATTTTGCATGTAGAGAATCTACTAGAATATTAACTTTGGGTCATAAGATATGAGGTTATAATCCCTTTAAACATTATTTTCTACTTGTTTTTTAGTGCAGTTGAAAATCTGGGAGGAGGGGAGTTGTTGTCTGAGTTGGACACACGGCATTGTCATCTAGTGTTCAAAACCAGCAGTAATTAATGAATATTTTATTTCAGATTTTGCTGGGTTTTTATATTGTTCACACCACTGAAACTTCAACATGCACAGAATGAACACAACCATTATGGCTGATGGGAATCTTGCTATGTCAGCCTCCTATACTCAGCTCTCCATCCCTGCTTGCACAGCTGTTACCCTATTCAGAAGAAAACACTTAGATCCGAAACAACTATGGTTTTCCAAAAGCTGTTAAAATTCACAAAGTTACTCTTAATTATACCATACATTTGGAGGGTGAATAAGGAGGTTAAGGTGGCTTATGTGATAAGCTCAATAAAAGGACTTGCAAGAGCAGCTTAATGCAATTCTAGAAGTTACCTTATGCCAAAGGAATAATGAGAAAAGGAGGTATGCCTTGAACCCCTCATCCAGCCAGCCATTGATATTCCAAGAAGATGATGTTCCTGCAAAAATCCATGTGAGCATGAAAAGTTTTTTAGTCCAGAATTTTTTGTTGTTGTTTGTATTAATGGAGTCTTGTTTCTATTACTGTTCACCAAGTCTCTTTTCATATGCAGAAACAAGTATATTTGGATAGGCAGTAGAGGATTTCGCATGGATTGGGGTATTCTTCTCCCATTATTGATAAGCCACAGGTTTTTAACAGATATTTCCATGCAAGAAAGTAAAAGTAGTGTCAGTGAGGTGACCAGTCACGTCACAGAGAATTCAGACAGAAAAAATTGTAAATAATCCATAACATAAAGTGTGTTTGCTGTTTGGCAAATGCTTGCAAGTAATGATTGTTTCTTTAAAAATCTGGATCTGCTTATGAACAGAAAAGAAAAGGGCTACATTCATTCAGATATTTCACAGTAGTACTTTGACAGAGATAATAGAAAGTGTCATTACCCTTGAAAGAAACTACAATAGATGTTGTATTTTCTTGAGGATATAAACTGTTATTGCATTCTTCATAAACTCCAGGAGCATTACAACTTTAACAGATCAAAAAGGTAAACAAATGTATCATAAATATCTTCTGTGCCCAGAGGTAGGTCAGAAGTACATAGAAAAACAAAGCAAGCCAATCCAGTTTTACAAGATTAACAAATCTCATTTAAAGACAGAAAAAGCAGGTAGGAAAATTGCAAAAATGGATCAAATATGAATTGATAAGACCCTAAGACCCTTTTTATCTCTGCAGATTAAAAAAAAAAGATAAAATTTTAAAGTATTGTGTGACCCAGTAAATTCTTCCTTTTTAACAGGGTCTTTTTTTCTGATCTTAGTTAAAAGCAGTTAGTTTTTTAGTTTCCAGTATTTATTTAAACCAATTAAAATTGCCTAATCACTTGGAGTTGTGTCTAATCTATTATTAATAACTTATTATTGATACTTGATTCTATTCACACACTCTTCTTCAAAGATACATGTGCAAACAAAAATGTGCTTTGACCACAGACAACGGACACTTTCCAGGGTAAATATTGCCACCATAACACCAAACAAATGAAGCCACAGATCTTCTCTATCTAGTAGAAGAAACAAATTCTGGCATTAAACTTTCAATGAAGTGTAAGAGAGAAAGTTCTGGTTTAGGAAGGGCATGGACCTGCTGGAGGGAGTCCAGAGGAGGGCCATGAAGATGATGAGAGGGACGGAGCACCTCTCCTACGAGGAAAGGCTGAGAGAATTGGGATTGTTCAGCCTGGAGAAAAGATGGCTTTGGTGTGTCCTAATTGTGGCCTTCCAGTACCTGAAAGGAGCCTACAAGAAAGACAGAGAGGGACTTTTTACAAGGGCATACAGTGATAGGATAAGAGGGAAGGGCTTCAAACTAAGAGTAGGTTTAGATTAGATATTAGGAAGAAATTCTTTACTGTGAGAGCAGTGACGCTCTGGAAGAGCTTACCCAGAGAAGTTGTGGATGTCCCACCTCTGGGAGTATTTAAGGCCAGGTTGGATGGAGCTGTGAGCAACCTGTCTAGTGAAAGGTGTCCCACGGCAGGGGGGTTAGAACAACATGATCTTTAAAGTCCCTTCCAATCCAAGCCATTCTATAATTTTATGATTCTGTGAAAGTAATTTTCCCCTCATAAGAGCATATATTGTAGTGTATGTTGATTTTATATGTAGAATTTTACCATTGTTTTGAATAAGATCACATGTGCATGGTAGGAGCAATTAATGACGTGTATTAGATAAAGAACAAACCAAAATTGATAGTTTATATTATTAAATAAGATTTGAAATGAACCTGAGAATGAAAACTGTCTAGTTATTCATCTTCTTACCTGCAGCAGGTTTTCATGCAAGAAAAATGTGCATAGTTTAGATGGAGCTGTTCCCCTGTCTTAGAAAAATTTTTCTTTTGAAATGCACTCTCCAGTTAAATGGAGCTAACATTCAACAGGTTTAAATATAGAATTAAATCTATGCACTTATCAATACCTTAATTTTTAATATAATTTTATTTTTGAAGTTTCTTGACTTTTACCTTTCTTTATATTGTATTCTTGGTGCATTATTGCATGTGTTTCTGGGAAGCATAAAGCCACTATTGCAAGCTTCAGTACATTGGGAGCATTCCTCATTAAGCCTCAGACAGTAATAATTTAATTTTTATACACTGTTTGATCATAGTAGCAGAAGAATAGGTGAAACCCCTCTTTTTGAATGAGATGAACATAGATAGTGTCTTGTTAAACAGAGATAGTACAAATTCTTATCTGACCCAAAAGTCCAGATAGTGCATCAGAGAACTTCAGTGACCTAAGTTCCTGAGTTTAGACACTCTCTGAATTTTAAAAAAAAAAAAAAAAAGATTAGTTAATTTTTAAGGAGATGTGAGTGAGATGAAAAACCCTAATACAAAAGCAAAATTAAATTTCGTATTCAAGTGTCAAATGAAACCACTCTAATTTAGTGAATGCTTGTTGATAAAAACCGACCTCACCAAAATATTCATGAATATCATGGACTTTTCTTTCACCTTGTTGATGGGTGGCTCAGTATATGCAAATTACTTCATTACGTTCTATTGCCTTGGAAAATTTTCAAGAAGTAACCATTTTGTAGGTACCCCATCATGCTCATAATTTCTTATAAGAGGGTGAAACCTCAGAGAAAATGATGTAGCTCATCTCCCCTATGCTCACAAATCCAAAAATTCATGTCTGTAGAGTACGAGCTGAAAAAAAACTCCTCTTGGCCTCAGCCAAGCTGAGTGTGACTGCCTGGGTACTCCAAAGAATGAAGAGCACTGAAGAAAAAAATATTGCAGGAAAAGCAGGGCGAAAAGGAGCATTAATTCAATTTTGGGTTTGTTTATTTCAGAGTTTATTGTCAGTGTGAGGTGGAACCAGGAGATTGTCTTAACAGATCTGCCTGTTGTTACTCTCTCAGAAAGAGTAACTATATAATGCAGATAAAAATAGGGGGGGTTAAATATATTTTTGAAGAGATTGAAATGCTGCTCATTGTTATGGGAGAACATCTGCAGAGGTGATACTTGCATTGTGTTGACCATTGGGAAAGTACAATCATAGTGACACCTGGTAAACAGTGGTTCATTTCCCCTTGAGTCCTGTCCCCCAGGTGAACGTCACCAATGATGCTATGTGGCTTTGAAGAGGTCTTGTTCTTTCGTCCCTGGAACCCTACAGCAGAATCAGAGAACTTAGTTTAATCTATGAACAGAGACAGGAAAGCATATCTGAAGCCAGGAGAAAGGGACATTTGTTATCCTTCCATACTTGCAAGAATACATG